>JAXGGA010019239.1:0-20446 GCA_038373865.1 Uloborus plumipes
ATAAGTTAATTCTAAAAATTGGCGTCATTATTCCTTTAGTAATTGATTGATGTGTCGGCAACTGTTCATAACGCTTTTTAATGTAATGAAAAATTTATCATTATTATGAACATCCAAGCTGACGAATCAAGAGTTTCTGTCTGCAATGATACCGGAATGAAATTTCACCAAAATCGGAACTCCTAAATTTTGTTTCGTGCATGCATTTTAGAAAATTGAAAATGAGTGTTTAATTGACTTCATTTATCATTTCTTTTATTTTTATTAATTTTTTTTTTGTGAGGAACTTTGGCTTGTAGTGAATAAAAAATTTTGGCTTGTAGTGAGCCAAAGACAGGATTCATGTTCTTTGCAAAAGCTAGAAATTTATTTATTTATTTAAAATAGTAAATTATAGAATGCTATGTATTCTTGTTAGAATTATTTTTTTATTTCAAGACTTCTTTTTCTGAAAATATAAAGCACCACATAAATAGCTCAAAATTACTGCAGCGTTGCACACCTATCCATCGATTTGAGGATAAATAATATTCTAAATCCGGTGGGAATTGTTTTTATAACAGGAAAATGAAAAATCAAGGTTCCATTCAGTTGTTCTTCAATGATTCAACGCTAAAAAAATCGGTTTACAAATATCTTTATGTCTATTAGGACAAAAAATTCGACTCATTTAAAAAGTTCATTGACATTATTTAAACAGCCATTTAAATAAAGTTATATAAATACAAAGTATAACATGAGATATAAATTTTTCCTGTTAAGAATTTTACTGTTTTTATCAACACTATTGTCCCATTCAAAGCTGTATAAATCTTGAATAGTATCATTCTTTACATTCTTGGTAGGAGTGCTAGAAATATTCAACAAAATGTGGAGTTGACTGTGACATTTTTTGAATACTGCCCTCATTCCCAAAATGAAGTTCGTTTATAATATTTTTTAATCTGGGGAAAAGAAAAAGCTTTAAAGAAATTAACCCAAGTGATTAAAATAATTGTCTAAAAATAGAGGTTGGGAAGTCACAGATTTTTATTATTTGTCTTCCATCAATTCGCAGCATAATCTTTGAGAGAAAAAAAACTTGGACCCTTGGTAATGAGATGTCCTCCGTAGAATTGTTTCAACTTTTTGTGTCACACTCGATGAATTCGCCAAATTTAAATCGTATACATTTGCAGTGGTAATAATTCTAGTGAACATCTAGTTGGTGATAATTTTCATCAAAAAGATGGTGCTTTTACAAACTGGTAACCACCAAATGTGTAGTTACATTGGTGAAACTTATCACCAATAAAATGGTTGCAACTAATTTTTTTCACATTTTACCTATTGCTTGGTGAAGCATTGAGTTTATTTTTAAGTTTGTCAGTTTAGGAATAAAACAGATTCATTTTTATTGTCATAACTAATCCCATTTCTAGGTCTAATCGATGAAATTTATATGTTTACCGCACGACTTAACTGTCTTTTTTTTTTTCGTCGGTACCCAATCCGACGAATTGGAATTACGAGCGCAGAAGTAAACACTGGAATTTCAATGCATATTGATCAGTATCCGTAACCCAAAGAAAAGGAAAAATCGAACAAAAGAACCCAGAAAACGAAAAGAGAACTTTCTCTTTCATACAAAATCGAACGGGGCAAGAAAAAAAAATGTATAGACTGCATACTGATCAATAGCATTCCAGATGAAGGCGGAGATCGGTTCAATTCGATTCGACGAGCAAAGCCATTCCTCAACGTAAAGGCACTCTTTTCAAAAATCAAACAACTTTATCAAAAAAGAAAATAAGAGTCCATCTTAAGAGAGAAAAGCAGATTGAAAATAGAAGGGAAAACAGATTTCGAAAAGAGGAATAGAATTTCCGTGTAAAGGTGAAAATACTCGGCAATGTGTTTTCTCAAAGATATTGGCCGTCCAGAAGACTAAAAGAAACATGGTTTTCGATTTTTATGCCCGGTCTTTGTTCGAGAGAGAGTTCGCATGGTTCTTCTTTTTCCCCGGTATGTGTTCTTATTTACACTTTGGGCTGGTATGGGATTTCCGTGTTTCGTTAGAAGTAACAAGGAAATCATTTCCAACATTCATATCGAGATTGAAGGCTGGACTGAGTAAACGCTTTGCAGTGTTAGCGTGGACGTGATTGAAGTGCACTCATCGCTTGGCGAAATTGGAAGAAAAGATAGCACTTTGGCGAAATATATTTTCGATCTGCATTCATACACATCGCATGTTAGAAAACGCCACTTACTACAAGCGTGAAAAATCTCTATCAAAGGTTGAAAAATATGAAAATAAGGAAGTGCTCTGTTCTCTATATGCAATAAATTTAACAAATTAATTCGTTGTGTTAGTTACATATTTATTTATTTTTTTTAAATTGGGAACATAAATAAATTGAAATATTTTTTGGTATAAGGTGAGAGAAGTTTATTGCTAGCAGTTTTACTATAATAGCACTTTTTGGCTTTTAATGATTCAATCACTTATGTTCACCTGAATGTACCATTAATTATCTGTAGCAAACTATACCTGATGTAGAGAATCTCTTAAAGATTACCATAAATCAAAATATTATAACTATACCTTTTTTCGTTAGAACTTAAAGCTAGGTGATTAAAAAAAACCCTGATTTTCACATCACTTATTAGGTCTTTCTATACGAAGTCTGATGTCATACAATAAAAAGTGCATCTTTCTCTTCAGCAAGTAAATAGAGTTTTTTTTTTCTTTTTTTATTATACTTGCGCTACACTTGGTGAATGTGACAAGCTTTAAACTCGATTTCAAAAACGAAAATAACTGTTAGTCATTTTTTTAATTTTGTTTTTTATTTTTTAAATAAAGTTAACAAGTTAATTTCACCACTAAACTTAGTGTATGTTGGGCTTTTTGATTTTTGTAAATAATGTACGTTTTCGGGCCTTGATTCTCGACTTCAATTTAAAAGCGATTCTAAGAACTTTTTTCATCGTATTTAATGGAATGGCAAATTTTCCACGAAAAATTGTTTTAATAAGCGATTATTCCACTATCCGAGATCAAAATGATAAATAGAAAAGGTAAGGTACATTGAAGACTTATTACATTAAACAGGATAGTCTTATAACCTATATTCCAATACTTGACTCGATTTATTTACTTATCTTCTTACTCTTTTTCGGCCATTTAACTCTTTATTTCAAATGTTTGTACATAACCTATTTCTACATATTTGTACATTTCTACAACACTCTTAATATCTATTCTCAAAAAGTAAACATTCACAAAACTGTAAACATTGAATTGCAGTCTATGTTACATCTTCCCTCTATAAATAAATAACCAGAGTAGTACACTTTTTAACTCGACTGAAGTAACAATGCATAATCACACAGTAAATCAAAACTTTTCTTTCCTCGGATCATTTGTACGTTTGTTTAAGTGGTCGAGCTTGAAGCAGTCCATTAAAATATGGATCTCTCCTCCGTTTGAAGGGGGCTCTGATAATTGTGCTCATTACGCGCGTTGTCTTGGCGTTTCTCCGCCATTTAACGCCCCATTTTTAAGAAACACGGACTGCTGCCACACTCAACTAAAACAACTTAATCGCATATTTCTTAAATGGCCTCGGGGTGACAAACTCGCGGGAAGTGGAAGGATTGTCGATCAGTGGGGACACATTTCGAAACCAAAAGAACAGCAGTCGTTAAGCACAGGAGATAACGGGGCGCACTTTTTATTGCCCGATCCTCCAAGAGCCCATCCTTCAAGGGGCCATCTCTTTGCCTCCCTAATCTACCTAATGAAGCTTGACCGACGTAAATATCATTTCAGGTTTTCCGGGACATTACCTTGATTTCCAGGATTCTTCCCGTTTGCTGATTTTCTCTCAAGTGGCACTCACGGAACGATAACTTATTTTCTTAACTTTTGTTTCGTCCTGGTTGGCAACATTCCTGGGCCTGGTGCGCACCAAATCCCCGGGAGACTTTTTGACGTATGCCGAGGAATCGGGAACCGCTGGAGCGTTCCGGCGCGCCTGTAAAAGTGTTAATTGGTATAAATGGCGGCTGCTGTTTATGGGCGGATATGTCTCTAAAACTTCAACGCCATTTATCCCTTCGGGGAGGGGGTGGATTTGTACGTTTCGTTGCTGTACTAACCGACATAAGTCTCCGGTAAATCATCCTTCATCTATCTCAATCGTGGGAGGCGTTACAAATGGATCCGGCGAGAGCCCAAAAACATATTTTTGCGCACCCAGAGCTAGACTTTCGGTTTTCTTAATGTTTTTAATTTAAGGAGCATTTTCGATGCAATGTTTTCAAGAGAAAAAAACCAGTGTTCTTCCGTTGAAATTTTTCTCCAGAAATCTATACCTCAGAACCAGACTAAAGTAAGTCCATTTTTGTAAATTTTCAGTAGAGGGCGAAAACGATTGCCAGATGCCTGCAAAAGATGGAACTCAAGCTCTTTTAATACTGATCAAAACTGTGAAGGAATTTCTTTCAATGAATAGGGTCGATGCGGAATAACATTCTACATACAATGAAGCAATAAAGTGAAAGTTGCCATTTTCGGACTTACGTCGTTCTAGTTCTGAGATACAGAAATAAGTTCCTGCAATCGTCTCCAGTTAAATTTTGATCATGTTTGAAACTGTAGAAATTTTTTATCTTTCGCTGAAATTAGAAGAACAATGTGCCAGTAGCTTAAATTATGTTTCTTCCACTCAAAAAGAAAGTGATTCATAACTGTATTATGAATAAAAACGCAAAAATTTTGTTCAGAATATAGGGATAGCATCGCAAAATCGAAATTAGTACAACTCTAGGAGTGTCATTCTTAGACTTACAGTGTCTTATCAGAGACGGTGGTGTATTTGATGATCTATCTTACATCAGACAGCCTCTGTCAGTGCAGTTTCTTGCAGTGCAAGGCGTTAAGTTGCGTAGTCCTCTGATATTTGTGAGAAGATGGTTAGCTTTTTAATAGAATAGGGTAGAAATATCCCGCCTAAAAACATTTCAAACCTTTGACGCTTCCCGAAAGTTTAACTCGTTTGTTCGGTTAGTTATCCGTAAATTATTGACAATCAGTGATCCTTAATAGAATTTTTATTCCGTAACTTTGATGTAACTTCAAGAAATTATTTCGACAATTAGTGGATTAATAATTCTCTGTACACTATCACAACTAACCAGAATTTTCCCTGGGAAGGAAGTTAAAGTGAGCCAGAATTTCCTGTGTTTGTTTTAGTCATAACGAGTCAGAATTTTCTTCCGGGGGAGCTTTTGGACGACGACCCATACATGCAAATATATTACTACACTAGATTAGCAAATATAGCTTAAAGTCGAAAGATCTGATGCGAAAACCCTCAAATTTCCCCCGTTGCTGCATGGAGTAATATAATCTTCAGAACTAAATAGAAAAATTTCCCACCATCATGCCAAATCCCGAAGAAATCTATTTAATTCTCAGGTGCACTTAATAGCGATGCAATGACATTTTCATTGTCTGATACTCAATTATGTATTTATTTGAAAAAAAGAGTAATTTCAATTTCGCGCCATGCATGTTTTATGTATCTATTGACAGGTTTTAAATACTAACAGAGAGAGACTTACCCTGGAATCTGTACTAAATCATTCGAAAGGAATTTCATTTTGCTACGCAAAGCTTAATTTACATTCGGACTCACTGGACCGCAATTCCTCTACTTCTGAATTTTATATAAATCTTCACTTATTGGAAAGAATTACAACTAGTTGTGTTTAAAAAGCTCTGACGACTATAGGGCCTTTTTTTTCTTGTTAGAAATACAGGTATGAAGCCGCATGCCATAAAAGAGATTAAGAACAGAACCTGCAAGATTCTATTACATTCCGTGCTTTCTTGTGGGTTCTATGAGTCAACGGCCTACAGTTGAACTTAATTAGCAAAACTTGGTTGCCGACCTTTACTGATTAACTCATCAATCAATTATTTCTGCTGTTTTGTACTAGAGGCGTTTAATTTAGGACATCAAGCCGAAACTAATCGCCTGCACTAAATACATTCGATTTTGACTTCAACCTACACGTCTGGCGAACAGCCGGGGCTTTCCAGCAATAAATAGCCTGTACAGCAATGTGGGGACAGAGAAACTTTCCGCCAACTGTAACAGCCCTGGCATCGGTCTTCCAGAGCGTCTTATCAGCTTGAGCAAGGGGCGGCCCACCCCCCATTACCGCTCTCGAACACATTAAAAGCTGACAAATGTGACAGGCGCAGATATTCCCGGCCTAACAGTACTTTGATGACTTTGGGTAGTTTGGAACACCTGTGAGGGCTGAAATGCCCGGGTTTAGATTTCCCGCTTTTCCAATTAAAAGGACCTCGAGGTCCCCGAAGCAGATAGGCTGTCAGCTCCCCTGACAGGGGAAGGATTGTGAGGATTGTTTTGTTACAGAAAGCGATAAATCGTTTGTGACTCTTGCAACATTTTGAAGCGGTTTAAGCTTCTACGGATCTCAAGTCATTAAAAGCTATACTTGAAAGATGGCAGACTGCTAAATGGCTCTTTAAGTGAATGAAATTTTTAAGCATTCGCCATGGGAATACCGTTACGTGAAACCATCAATATTTAGAAAATGAAATATATGTGAAAACATTATTTAGTAATTTATTTTAAAAAAAAAGAAAACCTTGAGTAGTTTGATTATGCTCTTTTTTTCCCGATATCTTCTCACCTCTTCGCTCGAAACCTAAAGATTACTTTTCAGCACGTGCTGAATGTAGTGATATTCCAACATAGTTTTATAAACGGACCCACAGAAAATGTCTCCCATAAAAATTTTGATCAATGAAGCAATTTGTAAAGAGGTGTAAGACCAAAATTAAAAATTTGAAGATAACTAGTATAAAGGATAGAAGAAACTCTTCTCTGTTTTAGGGCAGGAGATGGTACTAGTAGCCTCAGTAGGTTCCTAATGTACTGCAGGATTCAGTAAAACTTTTCAATGAAAGTCTGTCTACTTAGAGTTTGAAATTCAAGCACGTTTTGCTCAAAACTCTATATACTTTTGTTTTCACTGCCTCATGAATCTTCAAAAACTGACTGATTCATTTTGAATGATTTTCTAAAATTCTTTTTTTTTACAAAACTTAAGTTAACAATTAAAATTTGTAATTAATAACGGGAAAATAAGTTTAAAAAAAGTTTTGTGCACTGTAAAAAATGAATGTTATTTTTACAGTATATTACAGCTAATTTCATGGTAATTAACTGTAACAGTTGCTAATTTTACAGTAATAAATTGTAAAACTTCTAAACAGGAACCTCTGCTTCCAGTATTATGCTGCTGTTTTTATAATATAATACAGTCAAATTTTACGGCAATAAACTAAAATTTCTAACTTTACAGTTCGAAACTGTGAAATTGCACGTTTTACTATTTATTACTGTGCATTTTACAGTTTTAAAGTGGAACCTCGGCTGCCAGTATTATACTGTGAAAACAACAGTTCATTTTTTGCAGTGTGTAATTAATTTCTATTCATCCTTGCTTCCAGTTTTGATCGCTTCACAATATGAAAAATATAGGCAGACAGTAAATAATAAAGCTACCGTCTTATTTCCTCTCGTTGAAAGAAATACTTTGTTTATAGCTACTACACCGCTGGCCCTTTCATTGTAATGCAATCTCCAGCCGAGAATCCAAGCTTTTGATGTATGGCCGAATCGTGGTCACTGAATTTTAAATAGCCCGGCTTTCGATACGAGACCACCAGCCAAAAAAATAATGAAAAAAGCATAACGGTCAATATTTCATCCGGCCTGCTTTGCCGGGAAATTTATGCCGCTTCTGACGTAATAGCCTCCATCAATGTCAAAGGCGACGGGTCTGAAGATGAGATAACGAGCCTGTGAACGACGTTAAAAAATCTATGCGCTGATGAATGCCTTCTGCCAACAGTGCCTGCTTTAAAGAGGTAAATAAATATGCATGTTGTGTTAGTGGTACATTTTATTCTCGGTCTTTTTCTCCTTTTTTTTTTTTCTTGGATCGCTTTCTTTCGGTGGATTTGTTATGAAGAGCTCGTTTTTCCTCCAACTGCCCCTGCCAAAAATAAGCCATTGCTGTCACTGGGGAGGGATTATGGAAGATTCAATCTTAAGCCTCCTCGCTGCGAGCTTTTTGCGTCTCTCTAAGCAGTTGACGGTGGCTGAATTTCAATGCCAAATGTCGCCAACTGTCGGACTGCTAAAGACAATGGTAATGGAGAAGAATGGCGGAAGAGGGAATTATGAATTGTTGTTTGAGATGAGATCCCTTTCTCTTCAATAAAAATGACATAAACAAGTTGGAGATTCATTCAGGGTTTTGTTGTGCACCCCTCGGAAGTTTTCAAATTGCATTTGTAACAAAGCTTCGTGTCATTAATAATTGCATGAACAATAAGTGTCAACGTTTTTGTATTTTTTTTCTTGGAAATGCCTATTCTCTAACAGTGGTCTAGTCCACTGGCTCGGGTGAAAAGTTCTCACGTTTTAATTCATTCAATTAATTACCAAAATCTATTTTCGTCTTGAGGCTAAAATTCAAATTAAATTTTTGGTCCAAAATTGGCAGAAAGATTGATAGTTGCTGAAACACGAACTGCAAGGGATCTTTAAAACAGATTCGTCTTAAAAAATAAATGAATAAAAAAAACAGGAGGACGTTGATGGGAAATTTAGTTCGTTATAGCAGTATTTCGTTTTAAGCATATTCGAATCTTCGAGGCTCTTAAATTATTCCTTTTTTGAGGTAAAAACACTTTTTACGACAAGAAACTACTTTGCAACTACTTAACCTTTTGGATCTGGGCTGTTTATATAGAAATTTTTCTTTCGACCCATGTAGTACGACAGTTGAACCACAGATTTCTTTTCCATTGAAAAGAGAAGGTATAAACTGTCGTATCAGACGTATGAAACCTTGAAAAAATCCCCGGCTCCAAAGGGTTCGAGTGAAAACCTCAACCCCTTCCTCTAAAAAAAAGACTTATGGTACAACATGAGCGCCCGGTTCCTAAAGGTTAAGTAACATTTAAATCGGCGTTCTTTGAGAACAGTTGTTTTTTTCTTTTTAATGTTTTATTCATAGTCCCTACAGGAAGTAGGTACAACAGCAATGACCCCCCTGAACGGCCTCAAGATGGAAAATTTGAACTTAAAACTTTTTAAAGGGAATTCTTTAACAAACGTATTGGCCATGTTTTTATTATTTCGTTTTCTATACACATATTGACTTGTAATACATTTCTTGCAGTTGCGTTGGTGCAAATATGCAAGGTTTTTTTTTGGGGGGGGGGGGGGGGAGGTATATATCTAGAACACTTAAATGTTCATTTGCATTCGCTGGGCATGATGCACTGATGCATTGTTGTTCAATCAGTGCTTTGTGTTTAATGATGTTATAATTTGCACACTGTAAAAAAGTTGTGTTTAGTATTATTCAGCCAACTTTATTGTAACAAACTAAAAATTTTACAGTAATAAATTGTGAAATTGCTAATTTTACGCGAATGAACTTTAAAATTGCTGTTTTACAGTTTATTACTGTGCATTTTGCAGTTTTAAACTGGAACCTCTGCTGCCAATGTGATAATGTTGTTTTTACAATATAATACAGCTAATTTTGTGGTGATAAGCTGTAAAAGTGTGTTAATAAACTGAAAAATTGCTGCTTTACAATTTTAAACTGTACTGTAAATTTTACAGTTTATTACTGTAAATTTTAGTTTTAAACTGGAACGTCTGCTCACAGTATTATCCTTTAAAAACAACGGTTTGTTTTTTGCAGTGCAGGTAACGTCAAGTAAGAGAAGAAACAAATTGATTGTATTAACTTTTTCTAGCAGGACTGTCTTTAAAACTGATAAATTGCACAACTAAAGACACTATTGCTTTGTATTACATATTATGTGCTATTTGTTCACTGTGGAATAAGAACTAGCGTAGCTGACATTGAAAAATAAAATCAGCTTGTCAGAATTTAAATGTAAAGATCTATTTTAACAAATTCTAACGTTTTGGTGATCTGAGAGTTATTTTCACCTTTATTTAAAGAAAACCTTTCTTTTCTAGAAAATGTTGCACTGGAAAATTTGAAGAACCTTCTAAGACAATATTTTTGCGCAGGTAAGTAACATTTTTATCTATTTTCTGTTCAAGAAAAAACTACTGGGGTTTTCTAAATTCAAAGGAAAAAAAAGTAATAATTAAAAAAAATAAAATAAATTAAATTTAATAAAATGTGCACAAAATATCTTAAGTTCCAATTTCTATATTAAATTGAGTGTGTCAATCTATGGGCTTCTAAAATGTCTTGATTATTCACTGTGAAAAATGAATGTTGTTTTTACAGTATAATACAGTTAATTTTATAGTAATAAACTATAAAAATTTCTAATTTTATAGTAATAAACTGTAAAATGGCTAATTTTACTGTACTAAACTGTAACATTGCTAACTTTAT
This sequence comes from Uloborus plumipes, assembly GCA_038373865.1. NCBI lineage: Eukaryota > Metazoa > Arthropoda > Arachnida > Araneae > Uloboridae > Uloborus > Uloborus plumipes. The sequence continues at coordinate 10,492 of JAXGGA010019239.1, forward strand.
TATTTATCACTGTACAGTCTTAAATTGGAACCTCGGCTGCCAGTATTATACTGTAAAAACAACAGTTCCTTTTTTGCAGTGCAGTAATAGTATGCGTACTAGGGTGTATCGAAAAAAACTTTTTTTCGAAATTCACTTTACTAAGTTGATAAAAAGTTGCCCCTACCTACCCACATATTCCACAAAAAATTTCAGTCTAATCAGAAATTGTTTAGGTGTTCCGCACGAGGCCTGAAGTTCGTGAATTTCTTCAAAAATATGATTTTTTCTAATTTTTTTTAAATATTAAGAATAAATGTTAAAAATAATTGAAGTTGAAAAATGTACACAACAAAGTCGGAGGACAAAATTGAGTTTGAAAAAAAGGATATTAAACAACATTTAAATCTTCCACATTTATTCTAAACTTACGTAATTTTCACCAAAATTAGCATTTTACAAGGCCCTGCGGCTTGGTTAGAAACTTGTTTATGAAGGTGGAATATAACTGAATTAACACTTGAAACTGGGATTCATCTGTGATTTATGTGGAGTAAAAAGTAAAATAATATAAACTATAAACAAAATCTAAGCCCCTCGTCACACCGTGCCCGCGTTCTATCGGGGCCCCCGTGATGGCAAACGAAATAGAGCTCCGCTAGCATAGCTGCATTAGAATTGCAGAAGAACATATATCTTTGGTTGAGAAAACAGACTCTAAATATTTCGGACATAGTGCTCCAGTAAATGACCCAGGAAAAGAAATTGTAGCTTCAGTTTCACGATTTATGGAAAAAAAAATACTATTGATAAAGAACATAAGCTATCGGTTGTGATGGCACATCAGTTAATACTGGAAAATCAAATGATGCTATTCGACTGCCAGAAAAGTCTTTAGAACCCTCACTACAAGCCGTGGTATGTTTTCTTCATTTAATGCATTACCACTTAGAAAGTTAACGGTGGCTCTTGATAGACCGACTACTGGACAAAATTCTTTTAGTTTGCCTATTGGAGAACTCTAACAATATTGCTAAGATCTACCAGTAGATCTACCAGTCATGAACTTTAAGAAAATAGAACGCGTCTATCAAGAGCCACCGTTTCTAAGTGATAATGCATTAAATGAAGAAAACATACCACGGCTTGTAGTGAGGGTTCTAAGGACTTTTCTGAAAGTCGAATAGCACCATTTGATTTTCCAGTATTAACTAAAGTGCCATCACAACCGATAGCTTATGTTCTTTATCAATAGTATTTTTTTTTTCCATAAATCGTGAAACTGAAGCTACAATTTCTTTTCCTGGGTCATTTACTGGAGCACTATGTCCGAAATATTTAGAGTCTGTTTCCTCAACCAAAGATATATGTTCTTCTGCAATTCTAATGCAGCTATGCTAGCGGAGCTCTATTTCGTTTGCCATCACGGTACCCCGATAGAACGCGGGCACTGTGTGACGAGGGGCTTAGATTTTGTTTATAGTTTATATTATTTTACTTTTTACTCCACATAAATCACAGATGAATCCAAGTTTCAAGTATTAATTCAGTTAGATTCCACATTCATAAACAAGTTTCTAACCAAGCCGCAGGGCCTTGTAAAATGCTAATTTTGGTGAAAATTACGTAAGTTTAGAATAAATGTGGAAGATTTAAATGTTGTTTAATATCCTTTTTTTCAAACTCAATTTTGTCCTCCGACTTTGTTGTGTACATTTTTCAACTTGAATTATTTTTAACATTTATTCTTAATATTTAAAAAAAATTAGAAAAAATCATATTTTTGGAGAAATTCACGAACTTTAGGCCTCCTGCGGAACACCTAAACAATTTCTGATTAGACTGAAATTTTTTGTGGAATATGTGGGTAGGTAGGGGCAACTTTTTATCAACTTAGTAAATTGAATTTCGAAAAAAAGTTTTTTTCGATACACCCTAATGCGTACTGGTCGTTTCACTTGAAGGAGCTATTTTTACTATAACTTGAATTTTATTATATTTATGATTTTATTCAAGTAAGACATGTGTCTTGTACATTTAACTACCTAATCGCGAGCATGCTATTTTACTTTTCTTAACTGCATTTATATAGTGACTTAAAAAAGAGATTTCCTATGCACAACACTCCGGAAATGCGGGAAATTTAGACTTTCAAGGCAACGAGCTCAAAAGTCGAGTCTTGCTAAGCTTTGAAAATATTAAAATGGAGTTTCTCTCGTAAAAGAGGATACCCAAAGTTACAAGAGAACGAACTACCCGAAAAGTGAACCATCTATTCTCATCTCTTCCTTCAGCGCCTTGACTCCTTATCATAGTTTTGTTTGCTGCCTGGCTATCCATCACTATAATTTAGTAGAAACTAGAAATTTATACTAAAGGAATCAGAAATCCGATTTTCCTTCGAACAGTTGCAAATGGTGTACTGCAAAAAATAAAGTGTTGTTTTTTCAGTACAATACTGGCAGCAAAGATTCCAGATTAAATTTTTAAAATTCACAGTAATGAACTGCAAAATTAGCAATTTTACAATTTATCACTGAAAAACAGCAGTTTTAGTTTACTACCACAATTGTACAGTTTATTACCACAAAATTTGCTGTATTATGCTGTAAAAACAACAGATAATGCGGGTAGCAGAAGTTCCACTTTAAAATTGTAAAATGCACAATAATAAACTGTTAAGTTACCAATTTTACAGTTAATTGCTGTAAAGCAACAATTTTAGTTTATTAACAGTTTAGTAGTGTAAAATTAGCAATTTTACAGTTTACTACTGTAAAATTAGCAATTTTTACAGTTTGTTATTGCAAAATTAGCTGTATTGAACTGTAAAAACAACATTCATTTTTTGCAGTGTATGAGTTGTATCCAAGGGTTGTTATTTTCCAAGGGTTGTAATTATTCAGTTGGCAGAAAATAATTGTAAAGTAATTAAAAAGCAAAAAACTCTTCCTCCCCAAAGTAGTAATTTGTTTTTATTTTATTTTTTTATTTTATTTGATTTGATTTGTGAATTCATATAAGTTGATATGAACAGTCTTCTCGAAATTCCATTTGTACTCTTAGGATGGTTAAAACTGTAAAATGTTTGGGCTTCCTCGTTCACCATGAATAAGATGAAACAGTTGAAAATGGAAAAAAAAGAATGAATCAAAAAATCGAGCAAAAACATTAACATTTTCTGTCAAATTAAAATTTTCCTTGATCAAGAATTGCATCCAGGTGTTCTTTTCAAGGTGTTCCTCCCAGGTGTTTGCATCCAAATTTCTTTCAACTAATGTGCGAGGAGAAATGTATATCAACGAGAAAAAAAAAGAAGAAAAAAAAAATGAATTGAACATTAACTACAATCAAGTGAGAAGAATAAATAATTGGTTGTTGCTCAAAAAAGAGTAATAATAATAATAACAATAATAATATTAATAAACTGCTCAAAACACGCCCGCAACTCATACACAAAGTTAAGATCTTCCTGTTATTTTCCTGATTTCTCCTATTTGGCATACAAGTGTGAAAGAACTTTACTTGTTGAATTCCAGATGCACTCCAGATCTACGTAAAACAGCAATTATTCGTGCTTCTCAGTCCCATTATAAAAAGCTACTAAAACGGGGGAAGGGGATACCGAAGCATATGACCCAAAAATTCATCTCCCTTTCTATCAAAGTGACGTTAATTATGGAGGGGGAGGGTGATATTGTTTGGTGATACTTTGCAATTACATCTTTTTATTCGAAATAGTGCCAAGTGCTCCCACAGTTTTTAGGAGTGCCGCTCTAATTCAATTTAAAACTAAAAGTTTTTAACTATTTCATTCATATAATAACTTTTGGAAGTTCATTTCTTAATAAATGTGTAGCTCTGTCGCCAAGTTAGTGATAACTCGCCATAGATTGCAGCAAGCTTTTACGTAGGAGGACTTCGAGCTGTCATTGGTTCAGAAGGTCATGGTTACTGAAAGATTTCAATTTATTTTTGCTGAATGTGTTGAGAGACTGCAACCTCCATCTTTTGCTTGAAAGGACGGAGATTTTGATAAGCTTGTATGGTAGCGCCGCCTAGTAACATAAAGCGGAACCCTATCTGGTCGGATTCCTTAATTACCTCAGATATATTTCATTCGCATAAATTTCATGTTGTAAAACAACTTGCTTTTTTGTTATTATTACTGTTGTAGATTTATAAATTAAATTCTAAATCCATTCTCAGCTGCTTTCCTAAAACTAATGTGAAACTAAATGAAGAAAATTTGAAATGGTTACGTTCCTAATGATAATTGATAAAATATAAAATGAATGTTTTCCACCCTTAATTACTTTTTAATAATATCTGTTGAGAGATTATGACTAGATTATGATGTGCCATTATTTTCAGTCGAACAGAAACAAATATATTTTGTTTAGCCTGCACTAAATAAATTAATATGTTAGCAATTGTTGCCACAATTTTTAACCGTGAAAGTAGATCAAAATTCTTACTTCACTTTTGATATTTTAAAATTCAAAACTGTAACATTATACTTATAAAACGTTTGTTTTGGAACAATCATTTTTATGTGTTAATTAATCTCGTGGCATTTATTTTTCATAAGTCGTTTTTAAATTCTAAATCGGATTTTATTTTTTAAATTAGATCCTTTTTTTTTTTGCATTGGTGGTATAAATGATAGCTCTGCAAGGGAAAAAAAAATTTCATGGGAGAAAACTTGTGTAAAGACTTTCTTTTCTTTAATGAAACACTGTGTGCTCTTAAAATTAGCTAAAAATACATTTTTTTGCTCATTAGTAGAAGGAAACAGTCCTAAAAACAGATACATTTCCCGAATGTAAAAAATTAATTAGGGATGATGTGAATGAATTTAGATTATCCCAAATTTTAGGGATTTATATTTTGAAGTAATATATTAGGGTAAAATTCCGCTAAGAGTAACAAAGTCCAGGTTTCACCAGAAATTTTCCGCTTGACAAATATCCAATTTTCTAAACTATTTAATCTAATTTTCATCTCATTAATTTTGACAAATTTCGAAACTGTTCTAAAATTTAAATACTTCAGACAGATTAGAACTCCAGCCAATCAGACTGAGAGTCTCCTTCTCTCGCTGAACATTTCCTTTTTTGCCTATCGAAATCGGCCAACAATTAACTCCAGAAATGACTCCATTTAATTAAACGGCCGCCGGCTCGTCGAGTGCATTCCAGGCAAACACTTCTAATCAAAAATAAGACTTGAAAATGCTCGTTCATTAGAAGAACCCTAGTTTCAACTTGCTAAAAGTTCATTTGAGTAAAACGTATCGGATGTCTTTTCAAAGTTTTGTAAGTGTCTTTAAATTTCGATTGATTCGAGAGACAAGAAACAGGTGGGGCTGCCCACTTTGAGAGGGATAAGAAATATCTAGCTGTTAAAGTGTAATAAAGGTTTCGATAGTTTTCAGACTTTTATGAATGGTGTGGACTTAAAAAAAGTTAATTTTGATTGGATAAAATGAGCGTGAATGGTTTCAAAAATCAAGTAGTTCCATAAAGCACAATTTGGAGCAGTATTTTCATGAAAATCAATACAAGCATGAAAGACCGTTTTTAAAGAAAAAATAAGCAAAATAGGTGAATAAGCTGTGAGAAATTTTAATTAACTTTGTTTTATTACGTGAAAATAAATTGAGTAATTAATGATCTTATTATTGATCTAGTTATATCTGTAACGAGAGATGTAGGCTTAAGTTCAGTTTCTATAATTCTGAGATAAAACAGAGATAAAATTTTCAGATAGATTTAATACGAAGATGTAACAATGTAATTTTTGTTGATTCCGATTGATAGAGTTGAAATGTTATTGATGAAGTCATGTTTAAATCATCCTGTGATTTACAGTTGCATGGAACTTTTATAAGGGCATAGCCCACTGTTTTTCTTTCTTTCTTTTTGATGCTGTCTTAAGTTAGTTATTGTCCTCGTTTTAACCAGGAGAAACCCTAAAGGAGGGTATATATGTCCCGTAGATCCTTTCTGTACTAGAGACTTTATTCGTATTTTGCATGATTTGTAAATTGTTTAAATGTTTTCTCCAAAAAATAGTAAAACATTTTCGATAACTATTAATATTGTTAATTTACGGTTTCAAATAATGGTAAGATCTCTTCTCCTTGCAAACAAACCGTGTTATAATAAATTTGAAATTGTTTCAAAAAAATTATTTTTAAAAACCCACAGAAGTTATACCGATCCAGTTTTATAGAATTTGAATCTAGAACTTCATCTTTCCCAAAACATTACGATTTGAAACTTTAAGTTGAATAGTGGATACAATTAATGGCAATAATTATTCTTAACTGAGTCGAAAAAGAATATAAGAACGAAATTTCAAACATTCTTTATCATTGAAGCGCTTAATAGTCTCTCATATTTCATCGAATATCTTCCCAGATTTTTTCCTTTCCGCAGAAATCATTACAAAACATTTTATCTAAAAAGAACTTAACCATGCAGATTTATCTAAAAAACTTTAAGTACTGCACTTCTAAGTCTTCTTTGCCCCATGTGCAACAATGCATTGATGAGAAATTAATATCCAAAATTGCCAAGAGTCAGAAAAGGGGGCATTCAGAGACCATCCCCCCGCCCTCTTTTTCAGGCAGAAGCTGCAATATTTCGAGAAAATCTAAAACATTTAGTTAGTCATTACCTTTACAAGTCGACAGGGAAAGTAAGCAAAGGCATTTAATGAAGACATCACGACACTTTTGAAATCTTTGCTGCCCATTGTTCTCTTAAGTGTCATTAGCGCTTGATGGGCCAGAGAGGGGACTTCCTTTGACTTGTAAGCCGATCCTTCTATAGCTGTCGTGTTTGCCACTGAAAGGGAGGGATAAAATATGCACTTAAATGCGATTTTCTTGCTTGCCTCTGATGGGGGTTTATTTTTATTTCTCTGCGCTTGATGCCCTGATAAGATTTGACATGCGATGCAATGAAGTTTTCGATTTCAGGAAAGACTGGGCTTTGGCCTGAAGAAAAGTCTAGGTATTTTTCTACCAGGATGCTGTAATTAAAGGGTTTGAAATCGATTATTTAGTTGGAAAGGCTGGGAGACAAACGTGCTTTGAGTTAAAATCTGTTGCAACATAGGAATTTTTCATACTAAGGAAAAGTAAGTTACGAAATCCCAACTTTCTCCAACATGAAATTCAAAACTAAAAAAATAAATAAATAAATAAATAAAAAACTAAAAATTCACTCGTGGTTTAATTTTTAACTCTTTGAGGTTAGGGGCTGGTCATAAGGGATGTTAGGCCCCTTTCTCCTAATGGGCACTCACGGCACATGCGCAGGGCCCCGCAATCGAGAGCGGCCCCCTAGTTCCAGCTTTAAGACGCTGAATCTCAACATCAAAAAGAAGTGGCATTCCGAAGAAATTTACTTAAACTGTCATTTAATGTGACTGCAAAGAAATAAAAATAAACCTGGAACCTTGCTTATGTACTTTCTTTTTCTATTAAAAAAATGTTGCTATGTCGAGATCATACGGGCCCCATTATTCTTATGTGCCCAGGACCCCAATAGGTAAAAGACGGCTCTGGTGATGTCACATTTTCTTCACTGATAAAATTCGACCACCTTCAGCCCCTTCTCCAATTCCCTTTGCCACACACCTACATTTACGGGATGTCATAACCAAACGCCGCATCCTCTGAGAAGGTAAATTCTGTCTGCACATAAAAAGCAAAAAAGTAACTAATTAGTAACTTAGGTAATCAATCAATAACTTGTTAATAGCAAAGAGTAATGAATCAATACCTTTGCTTTGACTGAAAGGTGTCATTCATTTTTCAGTTTCACTTCTTTTTTTCTTTCGGGAGGGTAATGAAACCTATTGAACCTTCCTCGATGACTCGGAAAACACCAGAAGATAATGGAAAATTACTCAAAATAATTTCGAACGGTGAAATTAAAAAAAAAAAAAAAATTTGAACCATTATGGGAAATGAAAAAGTCATGCGAAAAAGCCACTTTTCCTGCTACCCACAAACTGGAAAACAGTTGTCTTTTCCCCATTTTCCGACAGGTCAACATTTTGTGTCTCACCACGCAGAAAGCAGCACTTCCGAGGTTCTCCGGGGACACTATGTAAACCTTTACAAAGTAATAACAGTAATAGCTATAACTTCATTCAGTTATACTTCTGTTTTACTTTACGGAAGAGTATTAAACCTGGCGATGGCTCAGAAAATATCAAGAAATAATGGAAGATTTCACTAGAAGTTGGATACTAGAGCAGCGTAATAAAGGAGCAATCGAGAAATATTTTGGGTGGCTACTAAACTCATGCAAAACAGCCTCTTTTCTGAAGTCCACACACTGAAACAGTTTTAGTTGCCGAGATTCTCCCTGGACATTTTGTAAAACTGCGCAAAATAGCAACTGTAATAGCTGTTAACTTTGTGCAGCTTTACTTTTTTGTTTTTAGTTTCCCAAGAAACCTGTTAAAACTTCCTCTCTTACATCAGGAAATAATGAAGTATTTTGCTAGAAGTTTGATCATTATTTAGAAAAAAAAAAGAACTGTGCAGCAAAAAAAGAGCAATATTTCAGAAACATTTTATAGTTACCAATTTCATGCAGGAGGCAAAAATGCCTCTTTTCCTGCAGCCTACGTACTGTGGTAATAGTAGTCTTTCACCATCTTCAAACATTTTCAGTCTGGTCCCTCGCAAAAAGCAATGTTTCCGAAGATCTACCGGGACATCGTATAACCTACACAAAGTAATAACTGTAATAGCAATTACTTTATGCAGTTTTACTTTTGTTTTTCCCTCCAAAGGACTAAAACCTGTTGAACTATCCTCGGCGACGAAATAATGGAACATTTCTCTAGAAGCTAAATCACCATTCAAAATTTTTTTGAGGAGTGCAACAAAAGAGCAATATCTCACAACCATTCCGGGTTGTTACCATACTCATGCAAAAAAGCCTCTATTCCTCAGACTGGAACACAGTAAGTCGTCTTTTCTCCATTTTGTGCCTCGCCCCCCGCAAAAAACAATGTTTCCGAAGATCTACTGGGACATCTTGTAAACTACACAAAGTAATAACTGTAATAGCAATTACTTTATGCAGTTTTACTTTTCTTTTTCCATCCAAAGGACCTGTTGAACTCTCCTTGGCGAAGCAGCGAGGTCAGGAAATGATGGAACATTTCTCTAGAAGCTAAATCACCATTCAAAATTTTTTTTGAGGAGTGCAATAAAAGAGCAATATTTCACAACCATTCCGGGTTGTTTCCATACTCATGCAAAAAAGCCTCTTTTCCTCAGACTGGAGAACAGTGTGTCGTCTTTTCGCCATCCTCAAATATTTTGTGCCTCGCCCCCCGCAAAAAGCAATGCTTCCGAAGATCTCGCGGGACATCTTGAGTGACCGATTATGAGAAGTTGCGGGGGTTTCGTTCCTCCATTGAATGGGCACCGATTGCCCATTACCCTGTCTGCTGCGAGCGTCGCCTAATAAACCTTATGGACTTCATTTGCTCCCTATTACGGCTCTTCGGCGAACCTCATTTCTCAAATAAACGCCATTTTAAACGCTTAAAAAACGCTCCCAGGGACGAGGACCATCATGGAGGATGCAACGAGTTGCAATTTGTTGAAATGTATCACTAATAGAATAGGCGGGTGGATGGCCTCCCATTTTCTTAAAGCTTTCAGCTTCATGGCTACGAGATAGCGGTGCTTTGTTTAGTAATGGGAAATAAAGAGCTACACACAACTGGGTGGAGGACGGGTATTTAAGGAGAAAATATAGACCGCTGTGTTAGCAATCTAGTTCTTTTATCCTAATTATGGTATGATCTGGTTTTAATTGGCGACACTGGAAGCCTCACTGTAAAAAAAATTAGTGTATCTCAACACCAAAAATGGTGGCAACTACATTTCACCAAGTGTAGTGTAGTGAAACACCACAGATACTTCTTGGTGTTT
>JAXGGA010019240.1:0-20442 GCA_038373865.1 Uloborus plumipes
TCCGACATCTATTGAATTTTATGGTAACTTACAGTATATAAAAATCAGATTACTTTACTTTTCAAGTGCGATTTCAAAATTGAGTATAAAAGTGTTATAGTCAGTTTTAAAATACTTATTTTACTCCCCAAGAGTGTTTAGTAAGATATTTCAGGTAAAAAATCAATAAATATGAAACTCATTCTTAAAATATTAAGTTTCGAAACAAAATTACATCTAATATCTTTAGACGAGCAATTCTTGCATATATATATTTCGGATCTCGAAAACGGCTCAAACGATTTTGATAAAATTTTGTATTTAGATAAAGTTTTGGGTTTTGTAGTTCGATCGGTAAGTCGTCGGACTCGTAACCGGAGGGTCCCGGGCCGATCATATAGAGGAAGCCCAGCTGATCAAAGATCCACAGTCTTCATAAATTGTTGCTGGGGGACGTTAAGAATGTTCGTGGTCATAAAATCCTTCAAGTGAAACGATACCTCAGGGGGATGCTGGGCCAAGGGTCTGCTCGGCCCTTGGATCTGTTCAAAAATGAAGAGAGCGCTCTTCAAGGCCACATCCCGGTTAAACCACGAGTTGTGGTATGTACGGGGGGAACCTTGGTGTGTCAAGTGAAGTGAAAGTCAAAACCAACTGGACTAAATGCGTACTAAAGAACAGGGACTCTGCATATATTCTCATCAACTCCTCTCTCTCCTTCGGCGCCAAATGAAATGAAATTGGGTGTGATTTTACGGTGAGCATGGATTAACCCTTTGACGCAGAATTTTTATCAACGTATTTTTCATACTTTGTTCATTACTCTGCATTAATTTACGGTAAAATAAGAGTAAAATATTATATTTAGCATTTTAATAATTTTCTGGTTAAGTAATACAGCACAGAACAGTGGTGTCCCTTTCTGCGTAAAAGGTAAAATATTCATGGGAAATCGGTGTTTCGTTCAGTGGGACACCGGTGTCCCATTTTTGCTTCAAAATGTTAAATAAGGTTGTGTTTTTTAAAACAAATTACGGCTGTTTTAAATGCGTAATTCCAACCAAAGGCTTGAAAATGCTATTCAAGTTTATCTAAATAAGTACTTCGCATTTTAGAAAAAAACACGAGTTTACAAACCACTTTTTTTTTTTTTTTAACCGAGTGGGCTCGGTCCCCAGGTACTGGTGTTATAATTGGAAAGAGAGCTGTTAGGCGCACCACTGACGTCACAAAAACCACGCCCCGTTTTCAAGGTATGGTATTTAAAAAAATTAATAAAAAATAAACTGTTAGGAATTAAAGTATTTTCCGGGCCCATGTAATTTTTTTTGTCATTCTATCAATTTCAGTAACAAAAAGTCGTACTTTTGACTGAAGGAAACTCCCCCATTGTATAATCTGCAAATCAGTATATCATTACAATTTCGTTTATTTTGAAACATTCGTGGTTAATACAGTCAAAGAAAAAAACAGGACTTTTTTGTTACCTTATCAAAAATCATACAAACTGTTTCAAGTTATTGCACGTCATTCCAGTAAACTTCAATAAATTATGTTTTGAAAGTTTGAAATAAACTAAAAATCAGTATTATTTTTGAGGTAGATTTTTTTTTTTCAAAAATTTCTGAAAGATTGCCCTGAATCCCCTGTTTGTCCCGGGTACGGGCAATGCTCTCCCTCCCCCAGACTCGGTATTTTTTGCACCCCCAGAATTCACAGCCTAAATCCGCCTATGATCCTCGTCTACCGCCCCTCCTGGTGGAGGGGCCCATGTCCTACACACCCACACACACACATATACACACCTATCGCAATTCGGGATTGCGAAAAACATAATTTGAATACAAGATGTCAAAATTCTTTTTTTTTTCCCTAAGGTCTTTTCCTCCACTATGAAAAATTAAAAGGAAAAAAACGCAATGTTTTGATTTAGTTCGGATTCATTAAAACAACACAAAATGTGAATCTGTTAAGTTTAGTGCATATAAAATATTTTTGGAAAAAAAAATAGAACCGACTTCAGTTGGAAATTGCTCTAAAAAGTAAAAAATAATTTTTTTCTTTGAACACCATCGAAACTACTTTTAAACATAAGTTTTGAAGTCGGCGCAAAAACGATGAAATGTATGATAATGCTGTTAAAGAACCTGGATCCGTTAAAATTTATATTTATAGTTAAACTAGCAGTACCCGCACGGCGATGCCCGTGCAATAAATGTATAGGAAGTTAACTGAATAAAGTTTAACTCACTCTTAAGACTTTTCTTCTCTTCGCGCGCGTGTGTGCGTGCGTGCGTGCGTGCGTGCGTGTGTGTGTGTGTGTGTGTGTGTGTGTGTGTGTGTGTGTTTTTACGTTTCAATGAAACTTTTGACATAACTGTAGTGCCAAGATTTTCGAAAACTCACAACAAACACAGCAATATTGCCCTTGAAATTTAATATAATTCACCGATTTAACCGAAATTTCAATGTAAAATTGTTCGCCAAATCTAAATTTATTAACATAGAGAACCGATTGTATCAGGTAGCTCAGACACAACCATTCTTCCATGATTTTAATGTGAACATTAAAAGGAAAGAAATTAATGTCTTTCGCACCATCTCTTTGAAGTGATTACAATCTAACAGTGACCCTCAAAAAAGCAAGATTTCAGTGGCTGGGATGTTTGGTATATTTCTCGATTGTTGCCAAACTTTACGACGCCAAATACGAAGAGTAACTGACAGGGCCGTCGGCAAGGGGGGGTGTGGGGGGTGCTACACCCTCCCCCCTTTTCTGAAGAAAGGGGCCGCCGATTTTATTTTATCATTAAAATGAAATTTTAGACAAATGTTTCAGGACTTTAAAGGAAATTTAAAAGAGAAGCAGAATAATTTAACATTATTAAGAATATCAGTAAACCTTAATTTCTAAAAATGTCCTGTATTTTCCGCGGCCCCAATTATTACTTATAGTCCGAGAGCCAGTAACAGATATATATGACCAAGTTCCTCTCAAGTGATAATTAGTAAAACGCAGCAGAAAATCGAACTATGAAGCCTCGTGAATGTCAGCTGAGGCTCGGTGGGGGGGATAAGCAGTTGGAACCTCCCACGCTTGAAGAAAAAAAAAAAAAATTCAGTCATTTCCTCTCGCCTAAAAATTTACCAGATGATAGCTTATATGTAACTATTGATAAATATATGCGTCAGCTGGCTGTATCTCGGTGGAAAAATTGTCAGCTGATACTTTGAAGGTCGTTACGTAGAAGTTAGCTAGAAGCATTTACTGACTCACTGTTCGACAAAAAAAAACCTTGAAAATGCTTCTGGTATTTTGAAGGCTGATTCTTATGTAATTTGACCCCCTGAATCCGAATATGACCCCCGTTTTCCCCCATCACGTCCCAATTTTTTTTAAAACGCCCCCCTTTTTTTTCATTTTTCCTTAGTTTCAGGGCTATAATATTTTTTTTTGGAGGGGAAAGGAGCCTTATATTCACCAATAAATTTTTTTGAAGGTCAAGAGAGACTCAAAGTTTAAAATCATGAGCCCCGAGAAAATAATCGGGGAACTTGGGGGGAGAAGGGGGGGGCCTGGCCCCCCAAAATATTTGAAAAATCACCAAAAACGATCTTTTTATTCTAGTTTCTTTAAAAAGACCTTTAAAACATTTTTTTCGGTGCAGAACCAGAGTATAGGATCCGCTCCTATGGCTCCTGGGTGAGAAAAAATTTTCACGCTGTAAAATTTTTAAAAAAAAATGAAATAATGCTTTAAAAATCGCACTTTGCACTCGAGTTTTAAAGCAGGTCTTCAGCCAAAAAAAAAAAAAAAAAAAATTGTGGCTGATTCTTATGTCAAATGACTCCCTATTTCCAAATATGACCTCAGTTTCCCCCTCCACCCCTCTTTCCAGAGAGTCCCCCCCCCCAATTCAGAGTCATTTTACTAATTCGGAGGGGAAAAGTACATTACGTAACCCGTTAACATAATTCTAAAAGGCAACAGAGGTTCAAAGTTCAAAATCATGTACATGTGTACCAAAAATATAAACTATGGCGGTGTACCCCTCCCCCCCCCAAAAAAAAAAAAATCTTCTTTTCTTGTTTTTCTAAGAGACAGTTTAAATCTTTTTTTTTTTTTTGTGAAAAATCAGAGTATTGAATTTTCTTTTCTTTTTTTGGGGGGGTGAGGGGGGAGGTATACCGCCCTAGTTTATATTTTTGGTACACATGTACATGATTTTGAACTTTGAACCTCTGTTGCCTTTTAGAATTATGTTAACGGGTTACGTAATGTACTTTTCCCCTCCGAATTAGTAAAATGACTCTGAATTGGGGGGGGGGGGACTCTCTGGAAAGAGGGGGTGGAGGAGGGAAACTGAGGTCATATCTGGAAATAGGGGGTCATTTGACATAAGAATCAGCCACAAATTTGTTTTTTTTTTTTGGCTGAAGACCTGCTTTAAAACTTGAGTGCAAAGTGTGATTTTTAAAGCATTATTTTATTTTTTTTTTTAAATTTTACAGCGTGAAAATTTTTTCTGACCCAGGAGCCATAGGAGCGGATCCTATACTCTGGTTCTGCACCGAAAAAAATGTTTTAAAGGTCTTTTTAAAGAAACTAGAATAAAAAGATCGTTTTTGGTGATTTTTCAAATATTTTGGGGGGCCAGGCCCCCCTTCTCCCCCAAGTTCCCCGATTATTTTCTCGGGGCTCATGATTTTAAACTTTGAGTCTCTCTTGACCTTCAAAAAAATTTATTGGTGAATATAAGGCTCCTTTCCCCTCCAAAAAAAATATAATAGCCCTGAAACTAAGGAAAAATGAAAAAAAAAAGGGGGGCGTTTTAAAAAAAAATTGGGACGTGATGGGGGAAAACGGGGGTCATATTCGGATTCAGGGGGTCATTTTACATAAGAATCAGCCTTCAAAATACCAGAAGCATTTTCAAGGTTTTTTTTTGTCGAACAGTGAGTCAGTAAATGCTTCTAGCTAACTTCTACGTAACGACCTTCAAAGTATCAGCTGACAATTTTTCCACCGAGATACAGCCAGCTGACGTATATATTTATCAATAGTTACATATAAGCTATCATCTGGTAAATTTTTAGGCGAGAGGAAATGACTGAATTTTTTTTTTTTTTCTTCAAGCGTGGGAGGTTCTAACTACTCATCCCCCCCACTGTGCCGCAGCTGACGGTCATAGGGCTTTATGATACTGTTGTCTGATGCGTATGGCCAATTATCTATCGAGAGGAAATAATTAACCAAATTTTCACCTGGCTCTCGGACTATTATCAAAAATACATAATTAGGGCCGCGAAAAGTAGTTAAGATTCCTTCACAGCAATATTTGTTGCGAAAAATTCGAAATTTTCTCGTTCATGGGGTCATGTAAACGGAAAACTATCGGTCGCCCTGTCCAGTTTGGAAAAAAAAGTACTGTATAAATATGTGCGAGAGCATTAAAAGGTACGCGAACCTCTCTAACTAAAATTAGTTAAATTAATAAAACATAAATCAAATTATATATACATAATTCAACAAGATCGATGCAATATGAAAAAAAAAGAATACATGCTGAGGGCCGCCAAATTTTATAGATTAAATAAATTAAAATAAATGATAGATGCAATAATTAAAAGGAAAAAAAAGATAATATGCAGAAGCCGCCAAATTTTATATTTTAAATGAGTTTAAATTAAAGAAAATTACACAAAATACCATTATCGAAAGATAGTGCAATGTTTAAACTGACGATAATTAAAAAGAAAATTTATCACTTTTCACTTTGTGTTGGGACCGAACGAACTTTTTTACCGCGCGTGTCGGCTTGGATTTACTTCTCCGGTAACAATGAAAGTTGCTACCAATGAAAGAACCTTCAGTAAACTGAAATTCATCAAAATGTTTTGAGGAGTACAATGGGAAACCAGCGTTTAGACTCTCTAGTACTGCTGGCATGTGAGAAAGATATTACGGACGCCATAAATTTAAAGAGTTTAGCAAGCAAATGGGCTGCATTGAAGCACAGGCGCTGTCAATTTTAAATTATAATTTTTTTACCAATAAAATTTGTGAAATGCATTTTTAAAAAACTAAGGAGCAGATAAAAAATTTTGTCTCTTTTCAAGTTTTTTTTTTTTGTTACTTTTTTGTTGAACAAACTGGATTTTCAACTTGCAATTTAAAAAAAGAAAAAAAGGAAGGAGAAAAAAAAGAAAAATACTCATATTTATCGGGAATTTTTTTTTAATGGTAATTAATTGGATCTGCATATCCAGAACATTTTAAAGCAGTTGAACTTTATCTGCGTTTCCCACAAAACTTAATAGCATGAATATTCAAGGGACAATCACCGCAAAACACGGGAAGAAGAAAAAGGAACCTCATGAATCGTTTAGAATATGCCCGGCATTGCCAAAGGGTAAGACTTTAACGTTTAACAAATAAATGCTTACTATTATTATTTATTGTTTATTAATATTTTTTGACATTTAACATTTATATGGTGTTTGTATAAATCGTTCTGCATATTAATTTAAAGTTTTAAGCATGTGCTCAAAAACTCAAAAGCTGTTTGTAGCCACTCAGGCTTGTCATTTTGAATTTTTCCATGTGTGTGGGAGGAGGGGGTATACAAAATGCTAATTTTATAGGAAAAAAAAAATTGCGTCCACCTTCCACCTTTGTAAAAAATATTAGATTTCAAAGCTCGGGGGAAGCTATCTCCCTCACCCTCCCTATATGCAAGGGCAGCCCTAGCGGCGGACATTCCGCACCCCTGTCCGGGGCGGTAAATCTTAAGGGCGGCATTTTGGTTCGAACACCTAAAATAAATTTTCGTTTAAGAAAAGAAAATGTATAAAACTATTTAAAAAATATTATTCTTTTTGTAACTTGGAATCTTGAAAAGTATGAATGTAGGGATATTTAAGTGTGGCATTTAAAGGTATCCACTTCAACACAACACATCATTTTTGGCTATTGCAACACTGCTTATTAAAATAAACGAATCTTGAGAAACTATAATATCAACGGAGACATAAGAAAAAAAATATATTAGACAGTTTTTTTAAGCATGTATAGATTTCGAAATTGTTGATAGGAGCCAAAGATACTCAGGTGGAGCCCCGAACATAGTTTTTTGGAAGGAGAAAAATTCTCATCTCACCAAATGAAGCGATAATTTCTGCCGAATCCAAATCATCAGTGAAAATTTGCTGAATAAAAATGTTTTTAGGAGACTACAGTGTTCTCTCATCGAGACACACGGGATAAAATATTAGGAAATTATATTGACTGATGGAAATCACGGCATATAAATGCGCTTGATATAGCACAGAGTTCGTCAGCTTATAGGTTCTGGGAACCCCTTAGAATTTCCCAGCTCAAAATAATCTGCAGAAAATGAGAAAAAAAAATTTTTTTTGAAGTTTTTTTAAAAAGTTTCTGAACAATTGTAGAAGAAAGAAAAAAAAAATATCTGCATTTTATCTTCAATATAATCCGCAGAAAATCAACAAAATGTTTTTTTTTTCTTTTACTTTTCTCTGAATATTCTGCAAGTTTTTTGAAGTTTGTTCCAAATGTGGTTAAATTTGCTGCAGATTATTAAAAGCTTTTCAGCACATTATTTTTTGCTGGGTTTTTGAAAATTAAAGGGGCTCATCTATAGTGATCAGTATTTTCTCAATTATAGTGCCAAACATCAATTAAAATTTCAGTTTTTATAAAAGATCAAATATTTTTTAACATTTCCAAATCAGTTTTTAAAATATCCTCCTACTCAGAAAGAAATATTATCTTGAATCAAAACTACTTTTCGCAACTGACACCTCTGAACTCTTGATAATTGAAAGATAACAACAAATTGATGTATCAAGATGTATCTATACTGACAAGAGCGGCTGGAAAGGACCTAACATACATTTTTTCTATAGTATTTGAAAATTAATGTCTTTAAAACTCCCTGAAAAGTGCTACAACTTTATTTCTTATCAAGTGTATGAAATGAACCATTAATTTTCCGAATTCCTGGGATGTTACTCTCCTGATTTCTAAGTCTTTACACCATTTCTTTCAAATTATTTAATGCATTTTTTCCCGATTAATCATGTTACATTTAGTACAGTGTTGTGTTAGTCGGTGGGTTGGAGAGATGATCAAACATTAGTTATATACCGAAAGCCGATGTGAGCAAGAGACGGTGTGTTTTCTTTTCTCCTCCCAAGCTCTTTTCTCTGTCGATTAATGTCAACGACTTGCAGAATCACAAGCAAGAGCAATTTCTATTTTGATTGATTTTAATTTGCAAAAGAAGGTAAAATTTTTAAAAAGTTTTTGTTTGCATATTTTTCTCCGGACATTTTTGTAGTCTTGATTACTCCTCATAAGGCCTCAAAATGCTAAATTTTAGATCTTTTTTTTGAAAAATTTTCTCGGGGGAGAAACCCCCGAACCCCCTGAAGTTACACATATTTTATACTCAATTTAAAGTGATCACTGCATCATTCTCTTCATGCCCATCCATCTTCAAAGTTTATGAAAAAACATACACACATACACAAAAGAAAAAGAGAAAAGCCAGCAAAGAGAGAAAAAGAAACATGAGGTTCTGTATCGTAAAGTTTTACGGACTACAAAAGGAGTCCCATGTTTAAAACAGCGTAGGGTCAAATTCGGTCAAATCCTACTATGAATATAGGAGTTTACTTCGTCACGTTGTTTTATATTCACAAAATTTATTTATTGGCTCGTATTTATCAGCAGTTTTTTCTTTTCAAACTTTAATCGGGGACAAGGGCGGCATTTTGAATTTTTGTCCAGGGCGGCAAAACTGCTAGGGCCGCCCCTGCCTATATGATGAGCCCAGGGCCGCCAAATTCTCAACACCCCCCCAGATATTTCAGCTAGCGACGGCCCTGGTAACTGAATAGCGGTGTTACCGAAAATGTCAGAATGGAACTATTATTGTTAAAAATTTTGTGGATGGCGGCATTAAATACTCATGCATTAAAATACACTTTAGACTGCAAACAACTACTGTTCCTTCCCAGAGCGTTTTCTTTTTCTTTGATTTGGAGAAAGTAGTGTTTCACTGGCTGGGAGGTTTGGTAAATGTCCCTATTGCTGCCAAACTTTACCACGCCAAATACGAAGAGTAACTGAATAGCCATCACTATTTTTTTAAAAATAATAGTTCCATTCTGATATTTTCGGTAACACCGCATTTTGAGGAAGTCAACTGAATAAATTTAAATTCACTTCAACCCCCCCCCCCACACACCTTCTGAAGTAAAATTATTATATCCTTCAGTTCAAATGCGCTCCATCTTTTAAATTCCACTTAAAGTCATGTTAAAGTTTAAATCAATTCGCCAAATAAATCAAAAAGACAGAAAATTAAGAAAGAAATATGAGATACTAGCCGGGTACCCGGCCCTGCCCGAGTTTCGGCCGGGTATGGTGTTTTAGTGACACTCGTTCATAAATTTTTCAACATTAAAGTGCATATCTATACACACAATGGCTACTTCTGTAAACAATGGCAATTTTTTCTGACTGGACAAACTAAAAAACTGTATTACACACCTTAAATACAAATGCAAGCTACAAATAATGTTTAGGTAAATCGGAAATGTTATAAGCTTGGTACAGGGTGCGGCTGAGAAACTTGCAGACTTGAAAAGTCAACTAAGGGTACATCATGTATCAGTTTACTACTTTTTATAAGATATGGTACCCATTCTGCACTTTTATATTAGTTAGATTTAAAAACTACGTCGGGAAGAATGACGGCCCCTGTTAATGATGCACTCATGTACCCTAGATTTGTTGCACTCTTTCGAGCATATCGACTGATGGGATGTTGGTGATAGCAAGCCGGATGTTGTTTTCCGGATGTTGCAGGGTCCGGGGCTTGTCGTTGTAAACGATCGATTTGAGATACCTCCATAAAAAATAGTCACAGAGTGTCAAATCGGAAGAGCGGGCCGGCCACGGTACGTCACCTTTCAAGGAGACGTTATCACTCAACTGGTGAACCACAGCAAGTTTGTAGGGATAAAACTGGAGTTCGTTGTGAAGAATTCGTCACAGTGTCCAATCAAAAATCCCCAAAGCAGCAGCGTACTTAAGCGTCGAACGACTGGGAGAGCGCAAAAACGACTCCCTCACTTTTTCGACGTTTTCTAGAGTTCTGGAAATCCGTTGACCTCCTGGGCCTCTTTTTGCCACACTCTCACTTTCCCTGAATGTTTTCACCCACAGAACAGTCGATTCTCAGCCAGGAATGGGAACAACGGGCTGAATTTTGAACCGAGTTCGGAAGGCACGTTGAGTGGCGACCACCGAAAGATTATTTGAAAAGTAAGATTCGGCGGCGAACGCTCGTTGCTCCTTTGTCCAACGCATGGCGACAACTAAACTATGAGATAACAAAACTTCAGGACCCTCTCTTTAAAATGAGACTCTTCCCACTCCTTTCTGACCACTCCTTGCTAATTAGCATCCAATTAAAATCAGCAAGTTTCTCTGTCGCACCCTGTAAAATCAATCGCACTGGAGTCGAGTATTTCCAAACATTACACGTAAAATAAGTCCTATCATTAGTTTATATCCTTGTGGCTACATTGGTGAAAACATCTTATGTACCTAACTTAGAAATTTTTTGACTACTATAAACATTTTCTGTTCTCTAACTGTTGCCAAAATCAATTATCTTTTTATTTTGTCTCGTTAGCGATTATTGGCGCAGATGAATCTAAAAATCCTAAGAAAGCAATAAGATTCATACTTACTCCAGAGAAGCCTTGGTTCACATTTTCATTATGATCACCATTAATATTGTTGTTACCAGGCAGCAAAATTTTTGCAACAATGGACTGAAAATTTAATCATTTAATGGGGAAACTACACTGCTCGACATTGAAAATGCAACACCAAGAAGGAGTGGTCAGAAATTCATGCAAATTTTACAGTAGACGCATGACACTGATTTATGCAAATGATATGAAATGCGCAGCTCTCCGACGCACGTGAAGTAAGATATAAGAGAATGAAGTTGAAAAGTGGGCTATGTTCATGTTGGTTTTTCTGCCAGACTAATTATCGGAGAAATTTGGTTTTTGTCTCGAAGGATACGTGTGATAGGAGGAAATGCCACGCCGTCCTCAACGAAGACACTTCCAGCATATAGACGACTTTACAAGGGGTATGGGGATCGGACTGAGAAGGGGAGGTTGGTCCATACGTCAAATTGCAGCTGATACCCACATGGATGCAAGCACTGTGCATCGGCTGTGTCGGAGATGGTTGGAAAGAGGAAATGTAGCCACATTGAGGGGTGCAGGTGCAGCCAGAGTGACGTCAGACGGCTTGGATCGACGGATTCACCGACAAGCTGTGGCGGACCCGCAAGTCACTTATGTTGATTCTGCAGCACGTGCAAGGTACCCTGGATGTTCCTGTGTCGACCAGAACCATTTCCCGTCGACTGGTTGCACGTGACCTGCAATCACGGCGCCCGCTAAGAAGACTGCCATTGACCTCACAGCACAGACTCCAACGTTTGGAATGGTGCCGGACCAGAGCGACGTGGATGGCAGAATGGCAAACCGTAGTGTTCTCAGATGAATCCCGCTTCTGTTTGTCCAGCGATAGTCATCGCATACGTGTGTGGCGTCGACGTGGAGAAAGATCGAATCCGGCAGTAACTGTGGAACTTCCCACAGCGCGACAACGTGGCATAATGGTTTGGGGCGCTATTACATACAATTCCGTATCACCTCTAGTTCGTATTCGGGGCACTATGACGGCCCAACGATATGTAGATAATGTACTGCGGCCGGTGGCAATCCCCTACCTTCAGGGTCTGCCAAATGCAATTTTTCAACAGGATAACGCCCGGCCTCACAGTGCTCGATTCAGCCAACATGCTCTACGAGGTGTGCAGATGCTTTCCTGGCCACCATACTCTCCTGACTTGTCCCCAATCGAACATGTGTGGGACGTGATTGGACGCCGTTTGCAGAACCTGTCACTGCCTCGTTCAGAGGACGAACTGTGGCAAATGGTTAAAAGGGAATGGAGTGCCATCCCTCAGGACACCATCCGCAGGCTTATTGACTCCATGCCTAGACGTGTTTCTGCGTGCATCGGTGTCCGCGGTGGTCCTACTTCTTACTGAGCCGACGCCGTCCTCGCTCTAAATTTTGCTTATTTATTTTGAAATAAATATCACTTATTGTTCCATGCAGTCTCTGTCTTCTTACCAAATTTCATCAATTTCTGACCACTCCTTCTTGGTGTTGCATTTTCAATGTCGAGCAGTGTATATGAAATTTACTATTTTCCATAATAACTTTTTTAAACTAAGCGTTTTAGAAAAAAATTATAGCTTATCCTGCTCCCTGTTACTGCAGCTATCTACGGTGAAAAAATGGTTAAAATCGGTCCAGTAGTTTTGAAGTTTACCCCGGACATACGCATACAAAAGTAGTCTTTTATGTATATAGATTACATTTTATTTCCTATGACTTTTCAAAATTTATCTTTGTATAGAATAGTTCCCTTTCCAAACTCTAACTTTGTTTAGAATAATTTACAATGGTGCACTTTAACCGGTTATCTTTTCACCAATGGTTTCACAAATTTTCTTATGGCATGTTTTGTTTTGATGAATCACAATTGAAAATTTAAATCTTCGAGTTAGCTTCGATACCTGTTTTCTTCGAGCGGAGCTCGGTCACCCGCTGGTTCAAATATTAAATCAAAATATTTTAAAATAATGTAGTTTGACAAATGATTGACATTAATCGACAGAGAGGAAAAACGAAGGAGAAAAGATAACACATCATTACTAGCTGACATCGTTTTCTTACTGTTAAAACTTTGTAAAAGACACTTGTTTTAAGTTAAAAATGGATGTTAAAAAATATTCCTCATCACAAGCAGTGCAGAAAACAAAAAAGAATAAGGAGAGGGCAGGGACGCATTTAAGCATACCGTACTCGATTTTGGACATGCGAAAAGATGCACGCCTATCATTGGTCGAATCGACTTGTTGATGATCTCCTTTCGCCACCAAAACAAAGGCAATGCTATTCTGAGATACAGCCTATATGAATTCGCCCAGTTCTTCATAAAAATAAAAGACGAATATTTACTTAAAAAGTTTATTATTTCGTGGTAGAAAATGATAAGAGAGCATTTTTATAACAAGCAACATTAAGTTCATGACAAACAAACTTCTTTGCTAGAATTTGAAAGGAAAACAAATAGTAATAGAGCATGAGAAATTCGTGCCCATCATATCAAAAAATCGTTTTCTGTTTTTTTTTTTTTTTTTTAATTGCTTATTTTAATTGTAAATGCTTTTTTAACCATTTTTCAACGCTCTATTTATTAGCTTATAAATTAAACTAGATGACCCGTGCGGAATTCCGCAAAAAAAAAAACCTCTAAACTTAAAATTTAATACGACAATTTTTATTGGCTTCATTTGCACATCTCCATCTACTGCCGTCGTTCTGACAACTTTTCAAAGAGATCAAAGACACGTTCACTTTTACAACTACTACAAAAGTGATACCCTATATTAAAATCAAATACCCAAGGCTACTACTAAACTAAATACTAACGTTATCGCAAAACTACCATAGTATTTTGAAACAATAAAAGTTACAATTAAGGTTTACCGAGCTAAGCCTTGGCTTGAAATGTCGCATTTAAAATTGATTTGAGCAACAATGTAACGATTTTAACAGTTGAGCAAAAAATTTAACTTTTTCAAACTTCAATCGCTTATAAGTCGCTTAAACGTGGATTTTCGAGATTCTCTTTACACGGCGCCAGCGGAGAAACGTTCTAAAGAACGCATTTTTTTTAATCTTTCGAATGAAATCAAAATGGAGACGATACGACAATTATTTCGCTAGATAGAGTCAATTTTGTGCCCAAAAATTGAAGTTCGAATAAAAAACGAACCGACACTTTTTAGAGGGTGGGTCCAATTTTCGTCATTAGCCCGCGGGATAAGCTTCAAAATCATAAATTTTCTTGCAATTCGATAAAGAAATGAGCGAGTTTCGACCGGGTATAGGATTCGGCTTAGAGAAATAATATATGGAGATTGTGCAGCTGTTATGTTTTTTGTAGGAATGTAGTTTCTAAAAATGATTAACAGGTAATTATTTATAAAAATAATATAAGTTTTTTTTTGTATACTTTTTCAGGTTATTAAAACTGTTAAATATATAGGCTACTTTAATGTGCATTAAATCTTTTTATGTAAACGTTGTACTTTTTTGCAATTAGCTCTGAAATATTGGAAAATGTAATTGAATAATTTGTAAAATATATTATTTTGCAAAGGGCTGTTATACATCAGTAAAGCTTTTAACAAGGTTATAAAAATTTGGAAATTTTAGCTGTCGATTTCTGTAAGTCCGCTGAATTTAATGTACTTTTAAGCGTGTGAATTTAATAGATAAAAATATTCCATTTCGTTTCCTATTCTGGTAAATCATTAGTGGTATCTGTGAATAACTTTGGGGTATATAAATACATAATTTGTCCTTCTGCTTGTCTTGCATTCTTTTTACTCCATGAATGTTTGATATAACTGAAAATTAAGAGAGGGGAAAAATTCATATTTTGAGGTAGCACTAAGTACTCGACACTAAACTTTTTAAAATTTTTTTTTAATTAGACGAGATGTTAAACGAAACCCAATAAATACGGTTTTTAAGGGGACTAAATCATTTAATTTCTTCATTTAAAATTTATGTACCTTGTCCGCACGAGATACTTCATCAGGGCAAGTAATCCGGAAATTTTCTTCATTAATAATTAGTCGGATAATCACTAAAAACGATTTATAGAAATTCCTGTTTAAAGAAAATGTATATGAGCATTTTTAACTGTCTAATGATTAATAATTCTTGAACTGATAAAACACATGCTAATATATGTACTCATATCGTATTAAGAGTAATTATAAAAGAATATCTATACCTTAAAACACAAACACTTCAGTAAAAATTTTACATTTTCCCCCTTTTACTTAAAAATAAATTTTTAAGATACTATCTTGTTCGCAAAAAAAAAAAAAATAAATAAATAAAAATATCAAATATAGTATTTTTGTAGCACTCTCAGAACTGTTTCAGAAGGGCGCGAATATTCATTTTCCCTATCAATCAAGAACAGTAATCCAATACATTTGGAACACTGGTTTTAAGTTTTAAAAGAAAATTGCATTTCCGTAAATTGCATTCCGTGTGTACATATAGATGGCACTACTACGTGTTTTAGGGTGAATTTGCATAGAAGTTATTCCTATGCTTATTTTTGAAATAAAACACTTTTTAGCTTGATTGTGAGGGGTTAGATGTTACGGGGGAATGATGTTACGGGGTTAGATTTTCGCACGGAAAGCAGGACAAGGGGTCATTGTTTTAAGCTGTTTAAATCTCAGGCTAATCTTGAAATTCGAAAAAATTACTATTTTAGCAGGGTAGTGGGAACTTGGAACAGCTTACCGGAAGAGGCGGTAAAGAGCAACGGAGTAGATGGCTTTAAGAGGGCCATTGATCTTCATTGGGGTCTTTAATTTGACTAGGACCAGCCCAGTTGGGCCCAGAGCCTGCTGCTGGTCGCCACATTTGTATTTGTATTTATTTGTATTTGTATTTGTATTTGATTCTAACAATTATAAATGTTTAATTATTTTACGATGACAAGGCAGCTAAAACTTCCCCCCCCCCCTCCTAGCACGACGTTTAGACATTTTTCTTTCACTTCCCGCACTTTTCCAACCTATAGGCGGCGATAGGCGATTGATTGACAGCAATTCGACCAATGATAGGCGTGCATCTTTTCGCATGTCCAAAATCGAGTACGGTATGCTTAAATGCGGCAGGGACGTACCAACGTTTTGGAGAGTGAGGGGGGGGGGGCAAACGAAAAAAATATCAGCCAATGGAGCACAAACTTTTTTTATTCCATATTTCTTAATTTTTTAGGGAAAAATAAAATCCAGATATACCGTATTTTTCGCCGTATAAGACGCACCGGCATATAAGACGATCCAATTTTAAAGGAGGCAAATCTAGAAAAAAGGGGGCTTTTGTATTTGCCGCATAAGACGCAGGCACTACCCCCCCTCCCGATTTTAGGGAGAAGAAGTGCTTCTTATACGGCGAAAAATACGGTATTTATACGCCAAATACGCTTTTTCTTTCGGCGGTTCTGCAGATAAATTCCTTGCAATTGGAATCTAGATCCAATTTGGCAGTACGAGATTCGTGTATGTTCAACAGAAGGAGGTGGGTCAAACGTTTTTGCGACATATTGGATCGTAAATACGTTTTTACTCGCCGAAGTGAACTAAATGACCTTTCGGCCGATGGTGCGAACAGTGGCGGCTCGTGCCTTAATTTATTTGGTGGGCCCGCAATTATATGTTCCCCCAGTAATGCTTACGAAAAAAAATGAAGGAAACAACTATTAAACTAATGCTGAGCAACATAAAATAATATTTAATTCTATTAATACAAATTTGCATTGCAAAATTATCTCATTTGATTTGATACATAGGTTTTATATTTTAAATGTTATACCAGCCTTAAGCGATCAATGTAATGATAAAAACAATATTTTTCACAGACGACATACTTTCTATACATCACTAATGTTTCGCAAAGCTAGCTCTCAGAGTTTTGCCATTTTCGGACAGTGAAAATATTCATCACATTAAAAGTGTTACGCCACAAGTCGGTGCCATTACTCAAACATTACGGGACTGCACTCAAAAAGAAAACGAACATTTCTGCCTAAAACACACCCTCTCACCACCTAAAAATGTCGACAACCTGCACCATGTGTTTTTGAAAGCCTCTATCATCAAATTAAGGAACTCATAAGGTAAATGACTCGATATAGGTATGCTTACAATTTTTTTTAAAATTTGGATACAAATGTTGCAATTTCAGTTCATGAAAAAACAAATCCTAACGGTGTTTCAACTTAAAAATGTTACTTTTATAGCCATGATATTTACATTAACTTTCATTTTTAATGTATGTGTATGCTTTTAAATAAATTGGAATACACTGGCTTGAACAGTTATGGTTCCACTCACTTACCAATGTATGATCGTATACTCAAACTAGTGATGAGCTGAATCGAATTATTTTCAGGAAATACACACATGTACAAAACAATATTAAAACACTTATTTTTCTTACAATATAATCTGGATCTTGACTTACCGATTCGAATAACATTAAAATTAAAACACGGATAACTGACTAATTTGATTATGTTTGTCAGAAATATTTGATTAACTGATAATTAATTTCTTTTCGGATACGTGATTTGACTGATAGTCATGGTAACATGATGCTATATGTTAGAAATAAAAAATCTTGTAGAACGCCTAGTTTTTCAGAACCATTAGGTATCGTTATTAAACTTTGCTAGAAATTTTTAATTTAACTACATTGCTTTTAAACAGTATTTAATATTTCATATATTGTAAAACTTCAGAAAAATATATTGCAAAATATAGTTGTTAAATATTGCGAAATTTTATATCCACGTGTTTCCTCTATGAATTATGAAGCAATTTGTAAAATAATAATAATTTAAAGAATAAGTGTATTATTCATTTATACATTTTTAAGCTGAATATAGTTTTTATATACAGTAGACGTTGATCCACTCAATATTTTTATGAACGTTCAATTTCAACGTTTTGTTTTTTCTGGTTACTGCTTTAAATAAATTTGTAGTAGAAGGTTAATGTTACGTGTCATAAGATTTAAGAAAAGTTGTAGAGTAGCAAAAGTTTTTATTCAACATCTAAGTGTTTTTTCGGACATTAAAATCCCTATGAATGTGATAATATTAGTTGCAGGGATGATTATCAAAAAGAGGGAAGGGGAGAACTATTTCATCGATATTTTAAGGGGAGGGTGTTGGCCGCTCTTTGGACGACTTTGGTCCTGTATATAAATGTAATCATTGATTCGGCTAAATAAATTTAGCATTTAGAGCTTAAGAATACTTATAATTCTCCAAGCATTTATAATGTCACACCCGGAAGGATGACAAAGTTTCTAGAGTTCATACAATACTTACAACACTATGAGATTAAATTCAAACTAATACCAAGAAAATGGCAAACGGTCTGCAAGTCAAAAATAAAGTCTTCACACAAAAATTTTGAGAATAAGAATCTCTGTTCCCAAACGCAAATTAACCAATAAAATATACATGCACTGTATTACAAATAGGTGAGGGGGGCGTAATTAGCAATCTCTATGCCTGTTAGTAATAGGTGTTGAAAGTAAAAAAGAAAGACAAAAAAAAAAAAGGACTTGTTATTAAAATCATTCAAAAAAAAAAAAAAAAAGAAAGGAAAAGAGAAAAACGAAGAGTGCGAAATGAGAACAGGCGAGTTTTCTCCCTAACGCAAGGACCTCACATTCTGCTCCTGTAAGCAGTGAGGAGACACTTCCCTCTCCACCGCTTTGGTTAGGGACAAAGGGAAATCTCGGGCCAGGGAAGATGGGCCCACAGGTCGAATGTTACAATGGGGTGTCATCAGAGAACCGCTCTTCTTAATCCAGCCACTGCGATTGGCTAAAAGCGGAGTTGGCCGCGGGCCTACTGAGAGCGGCCCTCAAGCTCGTTCTAAAAGCCGTGCGAAGCGCTAAAATTGATGGAGTTAGAAATATTTCTTGTGCTGTGTTAGCGATGTGCGGGGGGGGGGGGGACTGTAGGTTTAAAATATGTTTTGTGCACTATTTTTTTTTTTTTTAGTTTTTTGAACAGAAATACAAAACGATATGTTTTAATTATGTATTAGTTTTTCTTCCAATTTTTCTGGGTGGGCCTGGCCCACCCGGCCCATAGTGAGGAGCCGCCCCTGGGTGCGAATAAGTTCAACTAATTTAAAAACTTCACTCAGTAGCTGTCTAACGGTACTTGATTCTGCTACCATTTTTTCGCAAATATCAAAGGAAGATAATTCTCCCTTTGTTACAGCGGGTAGCAAAATTAATTGGGCCTCTAACTTTTCGATATCGAAGTCACTTGCATGGACACCCAATTTTTCTTGTAAGGGACTTCCTCTTGCTGTACTTGTCAGCACTTCTTCTAGCTGAACAATATTCATCATTCCGGTTTGGTGGAACCGCTTTTTAATTTCTTCAATTACTATGTCCATTACTTCGAAAAAGCACTGTCGGAGTTTAACAGTTTCTGTTAAATTCGCAGCAATTGAATTGTCAGACACGTTGGAGTGCTCTAAGCGACATGGAACCTTCCTTTCTCGCGATTTCTGTGGTAGCTCCAAACCTAACAGTTCCGCTGTTTCCTTAGTTTCTGTCCAGAGACAATCAAAATTTTCTTCTGTTCAAATATTCAAAAGCGTGTCTGACAGAAGTTGGGCACATGTAATTGCCTTAGTAACAGTATCCCAAGTAGCACAAAAATATAGAACGACGTGGGACCAACATAGTTCGACGTTTGAATCTCGTTTGAATAAAGGATAAGGTTTTGGAAACATAGAATTACGTCGAAATATGTTGTTTCACCGACTTTATTAAAAAAGTCATTTTAACAACGTATTTTGACATTAAAAATTGAATAATCATTATTTAAAGCTTTTTTACAACGATATTCTTACTTATATTTTAATTAGAAGAAAATTAGTGAAATAGCAAACGTCGAACAACGTTTTTTAATGTTGGGAAAAAAATATTGAGACACTGACGTACTTTGACGTCGATCTATATTAAATCTTAACATAGAACTATGTTATAGCTTCTTTTTATTTCAACATGGTGTGAATTTTCATAAATTTAACTATTTTAGCTGTTTTAAATCAGAAGGGAAAATTAAAACCGTTTTTATTTTTCATTAGTAATATATTTATTGACACATGAGGGGAAATAATCTCTAAAATTTTAAACATCGAAAACACACAATCTAAAAACTATATACTTCGATGCAATTCTGCATGACTTTTTAAAATATAGGAAAATATGTGAAAGAGTTTCATATCGACCTCCCTTCAAAAAATTCACATTTTGTGTTTTAACGCTTTAAATTAGTTAAGTCTCATTTGATCTTATCTGGTTGCTATATCTGTTACTAAATAAGTCTGCCAGACGATTTTTTTTTTTTTTTTTAGTTTTAGCCTACTCATTGTCTTATAAACAGATAACTGTATCAAAATATATTTTTCTTTCGACATTATTTCTAATTTCATTTCGTTTAATACTTTAGCTGTTTCGAACTAAACATGCTTTTCTACACATTACAAAAAAAAATCTAAACATAGATATATAAATAAAACTTCTAAAACTGCAATCATCAAAAATAATTCAAAATCGGTACTGTTTGACATTCTTCTGCATGACTTTAAAGTATATCGAAAAAAAATAAGTTCCTCATTCAAAAAA
>JAXGGA010019241.1:0-20440 GCA_038373865.1 Uloborus plumipes
CATCTCTTTAAAAAAACTGAAATTGTGTACCTATAAATTAAAAAAAATATAAAATTTTAAAAGAAAGTAATTCAGGATGCATAATAGTTGCACATCTGCCCTTGTACACATAAGAACCATTACCATTGCTCAAAGTTTCAAAGCTAGAAATCATTGAAAAATACTCAATGCAGTATATTTATATAGCTTTTATTTTAAAACTAAAGTTTTTTTGAACAAATATAACGGAATGTAATATTTAAACGAACATATTGTTAATAAATATTTTATTAATTATTGAATGCATTATGGCTTCAAATGTTCAATACGCACATATTTTTAATTGAATATAAATTTTATGTTCTATTATGCTTTATCATGAGGAACAATTTTGAGTTAAAAAGACTATCTTATATGATAATAATTGTAACAGAAAATTTGCTGCTTAAATTTCAGGCCGAAGCAGCCGAAGCGGCAGAATTACAACTCATGCTTCGGCCAGACCGGCCGAAGCTTCGTTCCATCTCTACTTTAGACCTGTGTTTTTAATTATTTTTAAGACATAAAGAAAGCCTTCCGATGTGCGCATATATTATATTCTTTAAACTTTTGTCAATCTTTGACTTTGTTAGATACAGCAGTTGCTACTTTAAAAACTTCTTTATACATTTACATATATTTTTCATATATTTGTACTGTATTTGCATGTTTTTTTGCACATTATTACACTAATGCTCAATTCTTTAATGGTATTATTTATGTCTTATTGGAAGTTAAAACCAAATGCACTAATTACATCCGACATAAAATTAATTTAAGTTTATGATTTAAAAAATTTATTTTGTAAATCAATAAAGCCAGTCTATGTCCAATTCCTTTATTTGCTGTATTTTATTAGTTCTTTACAAGAGTTCATGATTTATTTCTTACCCTAAACCTGAGATTGAGCTTGTCTTTAACGCTTAACTCATCCAAGCACTGCATGAATGCATAACACTTTGATACTTAGTTGTACCGTCATATGGTTTTCTGGTTCTACAGTGTTAAAGACATGAGTATTAGGGTGGGGCGAAAAATAAAAAGTTTTTCAGATCAACTTCTAATCCCTGATAGCACAGTGACCAAAATGTGACGCTTTTGTGACCCGTGACGCGTGTCACAAGCGCAGTCGCAACCACGTCACCGCGACTTACGAATGTCCGACAGCGGTGACGTCACAATGCGACTTTACAGTGACGGCGCATGACGACCCAATTGCAACCGAGGTCACCTAGTGACGGTTTGGCGACCTCACATCGCAGTCACAGCGACCGATGTGACCAGTCAGTGACCTGTGTGTGAAGTTGCGGCGGCGTCACAATGCGACTTCACAGTGACGGCGCCCGACGACCTGTCATAAAATATTTTTTTTAATTTTGAAAAAATAAAAGTCTTTTACTGACATCAGAAATCACTGATATAAGAACCTGGATTGAATCAACATACTTTCCGCCAACCGTTACGCTGCGAAACCCATTGTCCCACGCCTGGAATCGAACCCGGGTCGTCTGGATGCAAGCCAAGAATTCTAACCACTATACTAGACGAGAAGTACAAGAGGAAACTCAAAAAGTAAAGAGCTGCTGAAGGTCACATTGTGGTCACAAAGTGAGTCACATCCACGTCGATGTGACAGTTTTAAGTCACAATGCGACTTTACCACGACGTCAGAGAAAAGTCCCACTTGCGTCTTCAGGCATTGCTAATGCAATGCTTTTGTGACCCTCGCATGCGTCACAAGTGAAGTCGCAACCAAGTTACTTACGAATGTCAGCAACGGCGACTTCACAATGCGACTTTACAGTGACAACGCCTGACGACCCAATTGCAACCTAGGTCTCCCAGTGACGGTTTAGCGACCGCACATCACAGTCACAGCGACCGATGCGACCAGTCAGTGACGTACGCGTGAAGTCGCGGCAGCGTCACAGTGCGACTTCACAGTGACGGCACCTGAGGACTTCTCCGCCTTGTGACTTCTCCGCGAGCTGACACTCGTAAGTTGCTGCCACATCTTTGCGACTTCGCTTGTGAGGTATCACAAAAGCGTCTTATTTTGGTTACTGTGCAATTCGTAGTCACATCCCCGTTTGTTGCGACTTTTTTAAATCGCAATAATGCTTTGAAGAATTTCATTTAAAAGTCACAAATAAGGCGCAAAACCAGCACTCAGTGACATCGACTGCCTTCGTGCTACCAGGCGTCGTCACTGCAGCATCGCACTTCTGATGTCGCCGCGAATTTTCATTCGTAAGTTGCAGCCACCTCTTTGGGACTTTACTTGTGACGTACCCAAGTCACAAAAGCGTCTTATTTTTGTCACTGTGCTATTCAGAATCATACCCCGTTTTCGCATCTGCTGTAAATCACTACAGGGCTTTACAGCGACGTCATTTAAAGGTCACAAGTAAGTAAAGAAATTTGATAGTGACAATGATGAGAAGCCGCATAACCGATACAAACTATCAAAACGTCGCGTCGCATCAAATACACAATTACACGACAACGGTTTCCGTGACTGTGTCATGTTGTCACGGAATAGTCACAAATTGCCCAAAATTGCATTGACGTTGTAAGGGCCGTCACTGCAATTTTGACGTCATCACGGATTGACATTCGCAAGTGGTTGTCACTTGGTCGCTTTTGTTACTGCTGTCTGTTAGAAAGTGATTGAGGCTCTTAAAAAAATTTTTGACTGATTTTGTAACGTAAAATTATTAATTCGGTATTATTAATTCGGTCTTCAATCGGTAAAAAAATATTTTAATGAAAATTCACATTAAGGTCACAATGTGACGTCTCCACAACATTACATTGTGACCGGTCACAATTCAGCTGTCACACCGACGTTGTAGTGAAGTCACATGCAAATGTCGCAAACGAGTCACAATGTGACTTTTGTGCGTCGTCACAATTGAGTCACGGTGTGACTGTGACGCTTGTGACTCGCAGTGACGTCACTGTGACTTATCCGTGACACATTGTGCTATTAGAGTAGTTGCCAAAAGTTGTCTTTGGTGGTAGTTAGCTTTTGTGCAAAATTTGAGAAAAATTGGTTAATATCTTCAGGGGGCGCTGCGATCGCAAAGTTTTACCATAGCTTTGTTATGGATTTTATGGTTAAAATATCAAAAAGAATGCCTTTAGCTAGTCTCTTTGCGGTTTTTTTTACTCAAAAGATGTTTTCATGCATTAAAAGCATATGAAATGACTCACAGACATTATTTTATATGATATATTTATATTTCAAAAATAACTTTTTTTCACGTTTTTGTTTCTTTTTAAATTCTTGAAACATAAATATATCATATAAAATATTTTTTGTGAGTTATTTCATATGCTTTGAATGCATGAATATATCTTATGAGTAAAAAAAAAAATGCAATGAGATTAGCTAACGGCATTATTTTTCAAATCCCGATAAAAGCTATGATAAAACTTTGCGATCGCAGCGCCCCCTGAAGATATTAACCGATTTTTCTCAAAATTTGCAAAAAAAGCTAACTATCACCAAAGACAACTTTTGGCAACTGTTAGAAGTTGATCTGAAAAACTTTTAATTTTTCGCCCCACCCTAATGAGTATTTCATGTAGTTGAGTAATGTAAGAGGTTAACTCAGAAATCAGTCACATCATTGTGCCGTAGAACTAATTGGAATATTATCTAAGTCGTCAGTTCCAGCAGTTGTAAAAATTCCAAATCGATGTTAGTAGGGAATATGAAGAGTTTTTAATCATTGATGATTCATTTTTGAGGCAGATAGCTCTAACATACATTGCTACTTGGATAACGTACCCTTTTTTGTTAGAAGCACTGTAAGTTACAGCGTTACAAGATTACAAATTGTATATCATGAAAGTAAGTAATTACGTTATTGTATCACCGAATTAAGTAACGAAAGTGATATTACAGTGGTGATATAATATCTATCAATGTATGTTGCAATGTTATGTAACCTGCAGCTGTGGAATAAATTGTATTAACTGGAATTTGAATTGATTGTAGTCGCTTTATGTTTATTTTTACACCAAACTCAAAACTTAATCTAGTTCAAAGTTTTCTCCAAGTGCTAAATGCCAATGACAGGTATTTTATTTCTGTAAATGAATGAGAAAAGAAATATCTAAAGCCACTACTAAAAAGTGGTATGACTTAGATTTTTTAATCCGTAATCACATCAGTCAGGATCACGAATGGCTCGTTTATATCCTTCTTTGCCAACTTCATTATATTTGGATGCATTCCATTTCCATGAGTCAGCCACAATAACTGGCTCTAGTCTCTGTAATTGAGCCGCTCATTGATGTAAATTATTATATTATCAAACTAAATAACGTTCTTATATCCCCAATGTAAATAGCGGTGTGATTAATTAGCTGATATAATTGGAAAATTAAAGTTCATTGCAGGACACCACACTATCCCCGAAGTAAGTAACGGCGCTAGTCATAAGTAGGAAAACAGGTGATATAGTATCATCAATTGTAAGCTACAACCTTATCTAACCTATAATTGGGGGAAAATTGCATTAACTAGTATTTGGCTTTTCTTTTAATGGGTTTGGTTTATTCTATTACCATATGTACACAGTAAAAAATGAGTTGTTTTTACTGGATAATACAGCTAATTTTATAGAAATAAAATGTAAAAATTGTAATTTTTTTTAGTACTAAACTAAAACTCTAATTTTACAGTTTATTGCCGCTCTTCTTACAGTTTTGAACTAGAACCTAATCTGCCGGTATTATACTATTGCTTTCACAGCATAACAAAACTAAATTTTACGGTAATAAACTGTAAAAATGCTAACTTTACAGTAAGAAACTATAATTGTTACTTTTATAGTTTATTACTCTGCATTTTACAGTTTTAAATTGGAACCTCGGCTGCCAGTATTATACTGTAAAAACAACAGTTCCTTTTTTTGCAGTATACTGGATTGTTTCTTTTTTGCTTAAGTTGTGAGCTTATGGATGCACAGACATCCAACAAAAGCTTTTGTCGGATGTCTGTGCATCCATAAGCTCACAACTTTTTTGCATTGAAAAGGGCGTTCCTTGTAACGCCGAAACACGTGTCTGCAGTTTCCATGCTCATTTGTGCATTCGTAACGTTGTTATTTTCTGTACATCTATAGCACAAATTTGTAAACTTTATCATGTATCATATCATAAGAAACAGTTTTTTTTTTTAAATTAGAGAAAAGGTCAATAGTGTTGAATCATTGACTGGTAGGATAATTCTATGTAATAAAATTAGATTAATAAATTGCACTCTGTTTTTGAAAGTGTTTAGGAATTAAAGAAGAATTAGCTGTGTATGTGTTCAGCTATGTGTAATATAGTATGTATGGTTCCAATATTTTCATCTTAAACATCAATTATGATGTTTAATAAAATAAAAGAAAATTCATGCATTTTTCATTAGAATTCTGATAACATTGTCTGTTTCTCTAGTTATTTATGACGGGCATAACATTTGTTCGTGATAGAAATATCGATGGTGATGCACCTGTTGTTCTCTGTAAAAGACCATATCGCTTAAACACTAGTGAAAATACTTACTTATTTTATTTTGTTTCGTTTTTCATGTTTTTAATTTAATATAGGGCAATGGAATTGACTCTATAATGGTATTGCTCTCGTATGAGACGTGAGGTTCATTGTGAAAAACACTGCTGTATACTGAAAAGAAAAGTTACTTGAGATTCAAGCTTGATATTCAAGTTATTAATAGATCTATTAATATGTAGGGCAGAGATTGGGGAAAACGCCGTAGTTTTTGACTTTATTTTATGTAAAATTGGGCATTGGTTTTATTTTTAAAGATCCAATTTATCCACCCAATTTTTTACCACTGAAAATTAGTGGTTACATAACCCTTCCACTTCAGCATCTACCCCAACGGTTGAGGACGATGTTGTTAGTGCAATTTCCGTTGGGGGAATATGCCGTACACGAAATTTTGTGCCAAATGCTGCATACAATGTATTTAATCGAATCACATTTGTTTTGACGGTTTGTTGTAGTTTTCTAGGCCTATGTTTCCAGTAGGGTAATTGTTTTCTCTATGGCGTGTCAAAAAACGACGGCATCTTTCCTAAACTAAAGTATGGCGTCTTGGTCAAAGGTATTTGACACTATCTCGGGCGCTCATAAGAGCGTTTAAAATGACAAAAGACTATAAAATCACCGCTTAAAATTGCGGTAAATCAAAACCAATTTACGTACAATGTTAAAACTACAGGTTGCACAAGGCACCTTTAAGGGTGAAACGTTGTAACACCAGCGATACTTCGTGAAGGGCAATTCCACGGTAACTTACGTTACATTTCGACCAACTCTTATGCAGTTAGCTCCTTAGTACAGACAAATATTGTTATAAAAACCTTGTACAAAAGCATTTAGTGAAAATGACAGTCAAAAGCAAAATTAAAATGCAAAAATATTCGATGCACTTAAATTTTACAAAATTTAGCAGTCAAAAATAAGGCAGTAACTTACGTTACACAAAAAAGGAATGGCATAATATGAAAATTGGTTCTAAGGCAAATTTCTGCTCTATTACAGCTGTTTTCTTATTTGAAGTATAACTTATCAGTTTCTTATAATATTTAGGAATTAATTTTCATAAATTTGAAATTTTACTTAAAAAAGTGAATTAAATGAAAATTTTTAACTGGGTTTCTTACGTTACAGTAACTTACGTTACAAAATTTACTTACAAACATATCTTTATTACAAAAATTAATGAATGAAAATTACAGCTAAGTTTAGGTCAAAATACTGAAAATTAAGAATTATGAGTTAAATTTATAGAAATTTGATGCCAAACTCAATGATCAATCAAAAATATTACAAAACATAAGACTTTTAAATGCATACTGGCCGCTGGTATTAACAAGTTCAGCTAATTCTATTTTCGAATCATGTTTTCTCTTATAATAAATTTCCTCTGTCGTTTCTGGCCATTTCTAATTAGTTCCAACAGCAGTCATTACTTTAACTTTAAACTCGTTTTCTTCAATAATAGTCACAACTCAAGGATACAATGTATTTTCGTACTTCACCACACACCAGTCACCAGCTTTTATTTCTG
Organism: Uloborus plumipes; assembly: GCA_038373865.1. NCBI lineage: Eukaryota > Metazoa > Arthropoda > Arachnida > Araneae > Uloboridae > Uloborus > Uloborus plumipes. Next base: position 7,118 of record JAXGGA010019241.1, read on the forward strand.
TTTTTTCTTCTTGTTCCTTAAAATACTAACTAAAAGAAACCCTACATTTTGTTCATTTCTGGTTCTTAAATGGTTATTGTCAATGTGCGGATCTTCAGAAAATATTTTTGATACATTTTGCTTTTTCTAACATATTTCAATACTATCAAGAGTGACTTTTATTTATGAATATGTAATATCCACATGACTTTTCTCATACCCCTTCTACAGCGCATCTTTTCTGCAGAGTTCAGTTGCATTTTAATGCAGAACAAAATATATTTCAATTGAAAGAGATAAACTATTTTTATATTTGTTTTTTTAAAATATATTTGATAACTTTAAATCATAACAGAAGTCATTTTTGAATAATTCATAGTACATTGCCTCCTAAATATTCTGAATTCAGTGATCTTGTTTTAAGAGAATTAATATCTTAACAGCCAAAAAGAAGCATGTAATTTATAATAAAGGTGTATTGTAATCTTATTAACAAGCAGACATTTGAAGAAATATGAGTAATTTAAATTAAGTAAATACAGTACAAATTAAAAGAATTATTGAATAAATTACTTCTATTAACCACATAGGTTTTATTTACAATTTACTTTATTTCGAAACACAAGTATTGAAGTTCTACTAAGGTAACTTACGTTATCTGCATATGTGGGTAACTTACGTTACACGTTTTGATTGTAGCACAAAAAAATAAATAAACAATATTCAAAAGAAAAGTACTGTTATTTGCTTAGTACACATCTGTAAGATAGAAAATATAACATAGTTAACATTGTATTGCCCTTTCTTTATTTGCTGTAAAAACTTTAACATGTTTTTGGTAACTTACGTTACATAGAACAGAGCCTTTTTGAAATTGACATAAATCACTTAATTAAATTGAAAACACTTGTTTCATCAATTCACACTATTAATTTAAAGTGTAATAAACAACAATCTTCCTTTGTCACATTTATCTAAGGGAAAAAATTGAAACTTATCAATGTTGAAAGTTTGACCATTTGCATCAATGAAAATAAAATACTCTAATACCAACTTTAAAGTATTTCCGAAACTAAAAAAACTACATTCCTAACAAAAAATTGTTATAAATAAGAAACTTCTAACATTTTTAAACCAAAAAATATGCAGAACAGTCACATTACTCGAGTTTAATTTTTTCAACGCTTTTCCACACTTGCATGGAATTGCCCTGAAGTGTGACACTTGACTGTCTATGGTACTCTTGCAGGTGCCATTTGGCTCCTTAGGATGCCATGGGTCCCCATGGGGTGCCATAAGACACCCATAGGGTACCACATGGAGCCAAATGGCACTTAAAAGGGTGCTGGTGTAACAACGTTTCACCTTTAAAGGGGCCTTGTGCAACCTGTAGTTTTAGCAGTGAACACTTTCGATGTACATGCTCTTTCATTCTGAGTGGCTAACTGATTTTGTTGATGCTTGTGGGTGCAACACATTATACGGCATCTTCCTCAATACGGCGTCTTCACCCAAATTAATCTATAAGTTTTTCAAAAATTATATAGATTTATGTTAGTATATTTTTTTTATTGTTTGCTCTACTCAACAACGGAATAAGCATAATTCAGCCAACTTTTCAAGCATATGTTATCTGCTTTCCTGCCGCCACATTTTAAGTTTTATTTACGTACTTTTAATTTTAATGAATTCTTTCCAAACCTCAACTTCCGAAACCCCCAATTTTCTCAATATGTAAAACATTTCCATGTCCTCGTCCCAGAGAAAGTCTATTAAAGGTGCTGTTCCCCTGATTCAGTGTCCCCAAAACCAAGAGTAGTAAAACGTATATTCTTACGGGGCCAAGCCTCTTTCCTCAACCAACAACCTACTGATGAAGGAGAGGAGAAAAAGAGAGAGATGGGCCCGCCGAATGAAAGAAAGTACATCTCTGGTAGGGTTTTAGACCTGGACAGGAATCCACTTTTATTGTAATCTTCCCCTCTGGAGAGACTGGAATGTACATATGAGAAATTGGGGTCGGAAGTTGAGGTTTGGAAAGAATTCATTAAAATTAAAAGTACGTAAATAAAACTTAAAATGTGGCGGCAGGAAAGCAGATAACATATGCTTGAAAAGTTGGCTGAATTATGCTTATTCCGTTGTTGAGTAGAGCAAACAATAAAAAAATATACTAACATAAATCTATATAATTTTTGAAAAACTTATAGATTAATTTGGGTGAAGACGCCGTATTGAGGAAGATGCCGTATAATGTGTTGCACCCACAAGCATCAACAAAATCAGTTAGCCACTCAGAATGAAAGAGCATGTACATCGAGAGTGTTCACTGTTAAAACTACAGGTTGCACAAGGCCCCTTTAAAGGTGAAACGTTGTTACACCAGCACCCTTTTAAGTGCCATTTGGCTCCATGTGGTACCCTATGGGTGTCTTATGGCACCCCATGGGGACCCATGGCACCCTAAGGAGCCAAATGGCACCTGCAAGAGTACCATAGACAGTCAATTGTCACACTTCAGGGCAATTCCATGCAAGTGTGGAAAAGCGTTGAAAAAATTAAACTCGAGTAATGTGACTGTTCTGCATATTTTTTGGTTTAAAAATGTTAGAAGTTTCTTATTTATAACAATTTTTTGTTAGGAATGTAGTTTTTTAGTTTCGGCAACACTTTAAAGTTGGTATTAGAGTATTTTATTTTCATTGATGCAAATGGTCAAAATTTCAACATTGATAAGTTTCAATTTTTTCCATTAGATAAATGTGACAAAGGAAGATTGTTGTTTATTACACTTTACATTAATATTGTGAATTGATGAAACAAGTGTTTTCAATTTAATTAAGTGATTTATGTCAATTTCAAAAAGGCTCTGTTCTATGTAACGTAAGTTACCAAAAACATGTTAAAGTTTTTAAAGCAAATAAAGAAAGGGCAATACAATGTTAACTATGTTATATTTTCTATCTTACAGATGTGTACTAAGAAAATAACAGTACCTTTCTTTTGAATATTGTTTATTTATTTTTTTGTGCTACAATCAAAACGTGTAACGTAAGTTACCCACATATGCAGATAACGTAAGTTACATTAGTAGAACTTCAATACTTGTGTTTCGAAATAAAGTAAATTGTAAATAAAACATATGTGGTTAATAGAAGTAATTTATTCAATAATTCTTTTAATTTGTACTGTATTTACTTAATTTATATTACTCATATTTCTTAAAATGTATGTTTGTTAATAAGATTACAATACACCTTTATTATAAATTACATGCTTCTTTTTGGCTGTTAAGATATTAATTCTCTTAAAACAATATCACTGAATTCAGAATATTTAGGAGGCAATGTACTATGAATTATTCAAAAATGACTTCTGTTATGATTTAAAGTTATCAAATATATTTTGAAAAAACAAATATAAAAATAGTTTATATCTTTCAATTGAAATATATTTTGTTCTGCATTAAAATACCACTGAACTCTGCAGAAAAGATGCGCTGTAGAAGGGGTATGAGAAAAGTCATGTGGATATTACATATTCATAAATAAAAGTCACTCTTGATAGTATTGAAATATGTTAGAAAAAGCAAAATGTATCAAAAATATTTTCTGAAGATCCGCACATTGACAATGACCATTTAAGAACCAGAAATGAACAAAATGTAGGGTTTCGTTTAGTTAGTATTTTAAGGAATAAGAAGAAAAAACAGAGATAAAAGCTGGTGACTGGTGTGTGGTGAAGTACGGAAATGCATTGTATCCTTCAGTTGTGACTATTATTGAAGAAAACGAGTTTAAGGTTAAAGTAATGACTGCTGTTGGAACTAATTAGAAATGGCCAGAAACGACAGAGGAATATTATTATAAGAGAAAATATGATTCGAAAATAGAATTAGCTGAACTTGTTAATACCAGCGGCCAGTATGCATTTAAAAGTCTTATGTTTTGTAATATTTTTGATTGATCATTGAGTTTGGCATCAAATTTCTATAAATTTAACTCATAATTCTTAATTTTCAGTATTTTGACCTAAACTAAGCTGTAATTTTCATTCATTAATTTTTGTAATAAAGATATGCTTGTAAGTAAATTTTGTAACGTAAGTTACTGTAACGTAAGTTACCCAGTTAAAAATTCCCATAAAATTCAATTTTTAAAGTAAAATTTCAAATTTATGAAAATTAATTCCCAAATATTATAAGAAACTGATAAATTATACTTCAAATAAGAAAACAGCTGTAATAGAGCAGAAATTTGCCTTAGAACCAATTTTCATATTATGCCGTTCCCTTTTTGTGTAACGTAAGTTACTGCCTTATTTTTGACTGCTAAATTTTGTAAAATTTAAGTGCATCGAATATTTTTTTCATTTTAATTTTGCTTTTGACTGTCATTTTCACTAAATGCTTTTGTACAAGGTTTTTATAACAATATTTGTCTGTACTAAGGATCTAACTGCATAAGAGTTGGTCGAAATGTAACGTAAGTTACCATGGAATTGCCCTTCACGAAGTATCGCTGGTGTTACAACGTTTCACCCTTAAAGGTGCCTTGTGCAACCTGTAGTTTTAACATTGTACGTAAATTGGTTTTGATTTACCGCAATTTTAAGCGGTGATTTTATAGTCTTTTGTCATTTTAAACGCTCTTATGAGCGCCCGAGATAGTGTCAAATACCTTTGACCAAGACGCCATACTTTAGTTTAGGAAAGATGCCGTCGTTTTTTGACACGCCATAGAGAAAACAATTACCCTACTGGAAACATAGGCCTAGAAAACTACAACAAACCGTCAAAACAAATGTGATTCGATTAAATACATTGTATGCAGCATTTGGCACAAAATTTCGTGTACGGCATATTCCCCCAACGGAAATTGCACTAACAACATCGTCCTCAACCGTTGGGGTAGATGCTGAAGTGGAAGGGTTATGTAACCACTAATTTTCAGTGGTAAAAAATTGGGTGGATAAATTGGATCTTTAAAAATAAAACCAATGCCCAATTTTACATAAAATAAAGTCAAAAACTACGGCGTTTTCCCCAATCTCTGCCCTACATATTAATAGATCTATTAATAACTTGAATATCAAGCTTGAATCTCAAGTAACTTTTCTTTTCAGTATACAGCAGTGTTTTTCACAATGAACCTCACGTCTCATACGAGAGCAATACCATTATAGAGTCAATTCCATTGCCCTATATTAAATTAAAAACATGAAAAACGAAACAAAATAAAATAAATAAGTATTTTCACTAGTGTTTAAGCGATATGGTCTTTTACAGAGAACAACAGGTGCATCACCATCGATATTTCTATCACGAACAAATGTTATGCCCGTCATAAATAACTAGAGAAACAGACAATGTTATCAGAATTCTAATGAAAAATGCATGAATTTTCTTTTATTTTATTAAACATCATAATTGATGTTTAAGATGAAAATATTGGAACCATACATACTATATTACACATAGCTGAACACATACACAGCTAATTCTTCTTTAATTCCTAAACACTTTCAAAAACAGAGTGCAATTTATTAATCTAATTTTATTACATAGAATTATCCGACCAGTCAATGATCCCATTCAACACTATTGACCTTTTCTCTAATTTAAAAAAAAACTGTTTCTTATGATATGATACATGATAAAGTTTACAAATTTGTGCTATAGATGTACAGAAAATAACAACGTTACGAATGCACAAATGAGCATGGAAACTGCAGACACGTGTTTCGGCGTTACAAGGAACGCCCTTTTCAATGCAAAAAAGTTGTGAGCTTATGGATGCACAGACATCCGACAAAAGCTTTTGTTGGATGTCTGTGCATCCATAAGCTCACAACTTAAGCAAAAAAGAAACAATCCAGTATACTGCAAAAAAAGGAACTGTTGTTTTTACAGTATAATACTGGCAGCCGAGGTTCCAATTTAAAACTGTAAAATGCAGAGTAATAAACTATAAAAGTAACAATTATAGTTTCTTACTGTAAAGTTAGCATTTTTACAGTTTATTACCGTAAAATTTAGTTTTGTTATGCTGTGAAAGCAATAGTATAATACCGGCAGATTAGGTTCTAGTTCAAAACTGTAAGAAGAGCGGCAATAAACTGTAAAATTAGAGTTTTAGTTTAGTACTAAAAAAAATTACAATTTTTACATTTTATTTCTATAAAATTAGCTGTATTATCCAGTAAAAACAACTCATTTTTTACTGTGTAGTTTATGCAGAGTAAATTTATTTCTTACGTTTCTTCAATGAAGTAGTTAGTTTCTCTAAATTATACCCCCGGCAGAAAGTTTTTAACTATAGTAATAAATGAGAATGCGAGACGTAGAAGAAAAACAACACTATATGCAAAACTTATCCCTTAAAATAAGAACGATCACAAAAATGCTGAGCTATATGTGTCATAAAAAGCCGAGGCAAAGACCGTTATATGGGACAGTAATGCCACTCGTAAACAAGGACTACAGCGCGGTCAACTTCATTATCATGGCTTTTGCTCTATAAATAAGACTTGTCAAGGACAAATGGTGCCATTTAGGCTCATGAAAAATAGCACATTTTTATTGAGTAAGCTTGGAAAATCCGCCATTTCTAGATGATCTAACTACACGTTGCATTTCATGAATACTATTCCGTGGTTTTAAAAGGAAATGTCAGTATTTATGTGTCTGCAATCAAAAATCAAAACTAAACATCATTTTTGAAAGTTTGGGTTTGAAATTAAACAGTATTTCGTTGTTTTATTTTCTATTTATATTATTTCTATTTCATTATTATTTACTTTTTAAAATTTTGTTCCGCATTCTTTAAAAGATTTGTACCATGATTTGAAATTATATAATAAATCTTTCAGTCAATAACAAGGATTGGTACCCTAATAGCACAATGTGTCACGGATAAGTCACAGTGACGTCACTGCGAGTCACAAGCGTCACAGTCACACCGTGACTCAATTGTGACGACGCACAAAAGTCACATTTGCGACATTTGCGTGTGACTTCACTACAACGTCGCTGTGACAGCTGAATTGTGACCGGTCACAATGTAATGTTGTGGAGACGTCACATTGTGACCTTAATGTGAATTTTCATTAAAATATTTTTTTACCGATTGAAGACCGAATTAATAATACCGAATTAATAATTTTACGTTAAAAAATCAGTCAAAAAAAATTTTTTTTAAGAGCCTCAATCACTTTCTAACAGACAGCAGTAACAAAAGCGACCAAGTGACAACTACTTGCGAATGTCAATCCGTGATGACGTCAAAATTGCAGTGACGGCCCTTACAACGTCAATGCAATTTTGGACAATTTGTGACTATTCCGTGACAACATGACACAGTCACGGAAACCGTTGTCGTGTAATTGTGTATTTGATGCGACGTTTTGATAGTGATGCGATCAGTTTGTATCGGTTATGCGGCTTCTCATCATTGTCACTATCAAATTTCTTTACTTACTTGTGACCTTTAAATGACGTCGCTGTAAAGCCCTGTAGTGATTTACAGCAGATGCGAAAACGGGGTATGATTATGAATAGCACAGTGACAAAAATAAGACGCTTTTGTGACTCGGGTACGTCACAAGTAAAGTCCCAAAGAGGTGGCTGCAACTTACGAATGAAAATTCGCGGCGACATCACAAGTGCGATGTTGCAGTGACGACGCCTGGTAGCACAAATTCAGTCGATGTCACTTAGTGCTGGTTTTGCGCCTTATTTGTGACTTTTAAATGAAATTCTTCAAAGCATTATTGCGATTTAAAAAAGTCGCAACAAACGGGGATGTGACTACGAATTGCACAGTGACCAAAATAAGACGCTTTTGTGATACCTCACAAGTGAAGTCGCAAAGATGTGGCAGCAACTTACGAGTGTCAGCTCGCGGAGAAGTCACAAGGCGGAGAAGTCCTCAGGCGCCGTCACTGTGAAGTCGCACTGTGACGCTGCTGCGACTTCACGCGTACGTCACTGACTGGTCGCATCGGTCGCTGTGATTGTGATGTGAGGTCGCTAAACCGTCACTGGGAGACCTAGGTTGCAATTGGGTCGTCAGGCGTTGTCACTGTAAAGTCGCATTGTGAAGTCGCCGTTGCTGACATTCGTAAGTAACTTGGTTGCGACTTCACTTGTGACGCATGCGAGGGTCACAAAAGCAGTGCAGTAGCAACGCCTGAAGACGCAAGTGGGACTTTTCTCTGACGTCGTGGTAAAGTCGCTTTGTGACTTAAAACTGTCACATCGACGTGGATGTGACTCACTTTGTGACCACAATGTGACCTTCAGCAGCTCTTTACTTTTTGCGTTTCCGCTTGCAACTCTCGTCTAGTATAGTGGTTAGAATTGTTGGCTTGCATCCAGACGACCCGGGTTCGATTCCAGGCGTGGGACAATGGGTTTCGCAGAGTAACGGTTGGCGGAAAGTATGTTGATTCAATCCAGGTTCTTATATTAGTGATTTCTGATGTCAGTAAAAGGCTCTTTTAATTTTTCAAAATTAAAAAAAATATTTTATGACGGGTCGTCGGGCGCCGTCACTGTGAAGTCGCATTGTGACGCTGCCGCAACTTCACACACAGGTCACTGACTGGTCACCTCGGTCGCTGTGACTGCGATGTGAGGTCGCCAAACCGTCACTAGGTGACCTCGGTTGCAATTGGGTCGTCATGCGCCGTCACTGTAAAGTCGCATTGTGACGTCACCGCGGTCGGACATTCGTAAGTTGCGGTGACTTGGTTGCGACTGAGCTTGTGACGCGCGTGACCGGTCACAAAAGCGTCACATTTTGGTCACTGTGCTATCAGGATATTCAATTCAAAAAATACTCAAAATGGGTAAGACATTTTTATTTTTGTATTTTTTCTTTCAATGTACAAAACTATGAAATAATAATAAATGTTTCGCTTTTCTGATCGACAAATTCCAAAGCTTAAATTGTAAGTAAAGTTACCTGAGCGTCTGTATCTAAGAGCAGAAATAACTTACTACACATAATAGTGCTTAAAAGGTAAAATGATTTATAATACTACCATGGCAAAGCTTTCTCTGAGAATTTGTTTTAGAATAAAGTTTATTATAAATAGTCTTTTAAAACCGCAAATTTCAAATTAAAAAAAAAAAAAAAACTTAAAAATAAAAATATGTTTGATATCTAAATGTTATTTCAATAAGCTTTGTTTGAACGCAAATGTATGAAGTAAAATTAAGTTACGGTTTCTTGATTGCAAAACTCAAAATTAGGATTGATATTTTATTAATATAATTATTAAAATTATTCAGTGTATCTTTACCCAGGTATCGCAAATAACCTAAATAACCTTTAAACGTTTTATAAACTTTTTTAAGCGGTTGTTACAACGTTAATAACCATTTTACAACCTTTAAAAAACGAAGTGTGCTACTTGGGTATATTTGGGTTCATTCTAAAGTAGTCATTGCGAAAATCTATATTTTATATGTTAAATGAAACTTTTAAGTATATTTTTTTCGTAAATTTAAAATTACTGAAACAAAGTAATCTAAAATTATTTTATTTTTTTATGTAGCGAAACAATTAATGCAAAATTGAGATCCCCGGTTTCTAAACTTATTTTTAGAAAGATTGTATTTTTAATATTCAATATCCTCTCCATCAATCAAACTCGCGTATGACCCCTCGCAGTGCTTCGAAAGAACTGTTATTTTTTCGTCTATAACTGTCAAGATGAAAGTTCCGAACAATTGCATGTGCATCCTTTAAATGTCGCTTATGATTATTATAAATTGTATTCTCGAGGACACATAAATACGTTGTGAAAGAAATAGAGAGAGGCCGGTATTAGACGTAAAACCGTTTTAACCCAACCAGCAGCCTAACCTAAATGCATTTATAAATTGGAAAGAGAACATATAATTTTCAAGGCATTTGTTATTATTTGTGATTAGAAATGGATATTTAATATGTGTATTAATGTTTGAAAAATACTTTATCAAAACGAAAATTTGTCCGTTAAATTGAATTTTTAAGTAAATTTTTTCGTTAATTTAAAATTGCGGAAAAAAATAATCAAAAATTATTTTAGTTTGGTACATAACGGAGAAGATGCAAAAAAATTAAAATCCTCGGTTTGAAAAATAAGTTTACCAAAGCTTTTATTTTTAGCATTCAATATCTTCTCCATCAATCAAACTCGCGTACGATTCCTCAAAGTGCTTCAAAAGAATTATGTTATCTTTTCGTCTCCAATTCCGAAGATGAAAGTTCCGGATAATTGCCTGTGTATCCTTTAAATGTCCTTTACGATTATTATCTATGTTATTCCCGAGGACACATCCACACTTTGCGAAAGAAATAGACTGAGAGGCGGGTATTAGACATAAAACTGTTTCATCTCAACCAGCAGTCTAACCGAGGTGTATTTATAATTGAAAGGTAGCACATGATTTTCAACTCAGTTTTCTATGTTTGTTATTATAGATAAATTTCAATAATACAGTCGAACCCCTCTATAGCGAACCCGGGATATAGTGAACCTTTTTATTAGTCCGAACTGAAATCCGATGTTTTTAATGTAATTTTGTACTCTTATAACGATCCACAAATGCTGAAAAATCGGCTGTAACGATCCTAAAATGTCTGAAATTAAAAGTTTTTTTTTTTTTTTTGCTCAGTCCCAGTGATTCTGTAGCGATTGTTCTCTCAGCAAACATGGTCTATATAATGCTTACACCTTTTTTTCGGAATATACCCGATCCAAACCACATTCCCCCCTTATTGTTTCTCCGATAAGGGAGCATTTTCTGCAAAACAAAAAGTTCAATTCATCCAAAAATTAGAAAAGAGCGAAACCCAATCTTCACTCTGCACGACATTTTCCCTCTCAAATTCCACTGTAGCCACGATTTGAAAGAATTGTGATTCCAGCGTTTCTGCTTATGAAAAATCATAAACGGGTGTAAGAAATTGCAAAAAGCAGACAGAGAAGATGTGGACAATTTTTTTGTGACTGAAAACATTGATAACCATGTTGTAGATTATTTTGCAATAGTGGAGAAAAAAATTACAAATATGTACATTAAGTCCAGAAATTTCAACCAAAATAACGTTTTTCTTTCATGCTAAGGTTAAATAAAAAAGGTAAATTTTAATATGCTTATTACTGAATAAAATATGGTTACTATTTCTGATACTTTATTTTATGACCTTTATTATTGATGAAGACATTATGCAATTATAATGTTTATTATTATAACATATTACCGAATTTCGATATATTTTTAAAGAAATTCGGGTATAGCGAACCCCCGGTTATAGCGATCACTCAAGTCGGTCCGTTGAGGGTTCGTTATAGCGGGGTTTGACTGTATAAACAATTATTCTGCAATTTTACCTAATAACAAGGATATCATATAAGAAATATAATTAAAAAAGCTTTTTTATATACAAAACAGTACTACTTCAATCTTCGTAACTAACTACATTTCAATTCAGCAATCGTAAAAATGAATATTTAATGAGTGTATTTATGTTTTAAGAGCACTTTATCAGAATTAAAATTTATATTTTGTTTCTTAAATTAAACTTTGAAGTACATTTTTTTCGTAAATTTAAAATTGCTGGAGCACAGTGATCTAAAATAAAAATATGTTTTATATGTAGCGCAATAATTCATGCTAAATTAAAATCATAGGTTTCTAAGATTAGTTTACGGAAGATAATTTCACACAGATTGTATTTTTAGCATTCAATACCCTCAAACAATCAAACTCGCATACGATTCCTCAAAGTGCTTCAAAAGAATTATGTTATCTTTTCGTCTCCAATTGCCAAGATGAAAGTTCTGGACAATTGATTGCGTATCCTTTAAATGTCCTTTATGATTATTATCTATTTTATTCCTGAGGACACATCCATACGTTGCGAAAGAAATAGACTGAGAGGCGGGTATTAGACATAAAACTGTTTCATCTCAACAAGCAGCCCAACCGAAGTGTATCCATAAATTGGAAAGAGAGCACATGCTTTTCCGACCATACCGGTTCCTTCCGGTCCTAAAACTGTCAGACGATCTTCAGACAATTTCTGTCATGGTCAGTGAAGAGTGTCATTACGTTTTCCTACTTCCACCGGAACTAAATTTATGTGCTTTCTGGTAAATAGATAGCTTTTTCTCTCCCCAAATATTATCTGGGGTTTGACTGTGTTGTTGACAATAGTTGCCAGGGCAACGGGAAAGTGGAGCTATCTCCTGAGCAGCCACAATAAATCGAGGATCGGTTAGGACATTTTCAAAGCCCAATTTTTATTCTGGAAATGCTGGAAGGGGGAGCTGTTGGATTGTCCGAGGAGGTGGGGGGTGGGGAGAAGGATTCTCAGTTTTTGTGAGAAAACGCGACTGTTTTTCCAATCGGCCAGTGAATTTATTGCTGCATTACTTGTGGTGAACAGAAAATTCATGAATAAATCTTTCAAAAATATCTCTTGATGGAAAAGTAAAATAGTTCAACTTCATTTGGCAAACTCATTCAGTTTGTTTATTAATAAAAATGCACTGTTTTAATAAATTTGGCATGTAATATGGCTTTATATATATATATATATATATATATATATATATTAGGGTGGGTCGAAAAAAGCTTTTTTTTTTCTGATCAATTTCTAATAGCACGGAAAACTTGCCCATGGGCATCCTAATCACGGGAAAAATAATAAAAAAAATAATAAATTGCTTTTGTAATCGCGCAAGAGCTCTAAAGTTTAGAAAAAAAGAGAAATTTCTGTCATTTTTAAAAATGAATATTTTTTTCAAAAAATATTTTTTTAAATTTCTAATAGTGCGGAAAACTTGCGAATGGGTATTTTAATAACGGGAAAAATAGTGAAAATAATATTTAGTTACTTTTGTAAAAGTGCAAGAGCTCTAAAGTTTAGAAAAAAAGAGAAAAATCTGTAGTTTTTAGAGATGAATTTTTTTTTCAAAAAATATTTTTTTTTATTTCTAATAGTGCGGAAAACTTGTGCCAGGGCTTCCTAATAACAGCGAAAATAATTTAAAAAATAATTAATTATTTTTGAAACCACGCAGAAGGTCTAAAATTTCGAAAAAAAAGAGAGAAATCTGTAATTTTTAAAAATATATAATTACTTAAAAAAATAGTTTTTTATATTTAATAGTATAAAAACTATTTTTGTAATTAGAAATTGGTTTAAAAAACTTGGGGTACATTGCCGTTCGTTTGAATTTTCACAAAAACCCTAAAAATCCTGTTTTTTTTTTTTTTTTTTTTTTGGAAAAAATCACATATCGAAGCTTATTGCACATTTTAGCATGTTTTTTACAGATTCTAAA
>JAXGGA010019242.1:0-20440 GCA_038373865.1 Uloborus plumipes
TTTCGATTTTCCGAGCTGCCACGTGGCACGACTGAGAAGGAAGATCGCCGAATCTTGCGTACGGATGTGGCGCATCGTACTGCATCTGCGGCTGACATTCGAGCTGCAGTCGGTACCGTCGTGACCCGAGGAACGGTAAGAAACTGTTTACTTCAAGGACAGCTCCGAGCCAGGCAGCCTGTAGCCGGTATTCCATTGACTGCAAACCATTGCCTTTTCGGACGGCAGTGGTGCCACGACAGAGCTCACTGGAGGTCGGAGTGGAGATCTGTTGTAATTTTTGATGAAAACAGATTCTGAATTAGTGCCAATGGTGGCTGTTATTGGTCAGAAGGAGGCCAGGGGACCGCCTGCATCCAAGCGGTCTACGGCCTAGACACACGGGACTCACACCTGGAGTTATGGTCTTTGGAGCAATTTCCTACGACAGCAGGGGCATTCTTGTGGTTATCCCAAACTCACGGACTGAAAATTTGTCGTCATTCTGTTAATTTAACCAAAAGTACAGCCCTTCATGAGTAGCATTCAAGGCAGCGGTTTCCAACCGGATAACGCTCGCCCTCACATCGCTGCTGTAACGCAATGTGCTCTACAGAGTGCTGACATGTTACCATGACCTGCAAATTCACCAGGTCTGTCTCCAATTGATAACGGCTGGGATATCATTGGACGGCACCTCGAGCATCATCCACAGTCAGCAATGACGGTCCTAGTATTGACACAACAAGTGCAACAAGCATAGAACTCCATACTACAAAGTGACATTCGGCACCTGTATGACATAATTCGTGCACGCTTGCAGGCTTGCCTTCAAAATTCTGGAGGTTACACCCTCTATTAAATTAACATAATTTCACATTTGCACAGCATTTTCTTGAGCTTAAATTAGCCAGTGATCTTGTACATTTAATCAATTAAACATGCTATCTAGACAATTGCATTACACAAATTTCATTACTCTACGGCAATTTTTTCTTGGTGTTGGGATTTTTTTTTCCGCCAGTGTAAATAAATAAATAAAAGTACAAAGAGCATCAAAACACATTCAAAGAAAGAAAAAAAAAAAAACTCGTCCGTTAATAAAATGTCTCGAATTTCACTTTTAATCCGTTGCCAGTTGTTAAATATAAATAAAGAATAAAATGTTCTCGTTTTGTTTTGTTACAAAAAAAATCGTCTGCCAAAAATAATAATAAAAATAAATAAATAAAATAAAACAAATGAATAAATAAACAAAAAATCGTCTGCACAGTCAGTCATTTTTTTTATCTGAGCCTGCATTTCCGCCATGTTTGCGGAGTCGGAATCAGAGTCCTCACAGGAGATTACTCAGAAAAGTACTTTACAAACATTATTTATCAAAACCATTTTCTTACCAAGTTAGTTTGAAGGAAATCCGACTTTTAAGTTCAGGATCAACATTCAACTTAAATTTCCCGCAGACGCTAATGTTAATTTTTTTTTCTGAACGGTTCAATATTAAACGAAAAATGGTTCAAATCAAAAAGCGAAATATGGAAATGTATGGGAAAGCCTCTCCGAGATCTTTCAAACAAAAAAAAGTTTATTCCATTCGGACGGTTCACTCAAAAGTTATTAGGCGGGGAAAGGTTGCTTGAACGGTTCAATGTTGAACGAAAAAATGAACAAATGGAAAATTTAAATCGGTAATTAGGTATCCTTGCTGAGATCCTTCGAACAAAAAAAAAGTTTATTTAAATCGGACTGTTCAATCAAAAGTTATTAGGGGTGACAGCTTGATTGAGAGGTTCAATGTTGAACGAAAAATTGTTCAAATCGGAAATTGAAATACGGGAATGAAGTATCCTTGAAAAGATCTTTCGAACAAAAAAAAGTTTGTTCAAATCGGATTGTTCACTCAAAAGTTAGCATCGCGGAACAGGTTGTTTGAACGGTTCAAAGTTGAACCGAAAATTGTTCAAATCGAAAAATCAAATATGGGAATGAGCTGTACTTGCCGAGATCTTTCGAACAAAAAAAAAGTTTATTCCATTCGGACGGTTCACTCAAAAGTTATTAGGTGGAGAAAGGTTGCTTAAACGGTTCAATGTTGAACCAAAAATGTTCAAATTGAAAATTTAAATACGCTAATAAAGTATCCTTGCCGAGATGCTTCGAACAAAAAAAAGTTTGTTTAAATCGGACTGTTCATTCAAAAGTTATTAGGGGTGACAGCTTGTTTTAACGGTTCAATATTGAACGAAAAATTGTTCAAGTCGAAAATGTAGATACTGGAATGAAGTATCCTTGAAAAGATCTTTCGAACAAAAAAAAGTTTGTTCAAATCGGACTGTTCACTCAAAAGTTAGCATCGCGGGACAGGTTGTTTGAACGGTTCAAAGTTGAACCAAAAATTGTTCAAATCGAAAAATCAAATATGAGAATGAGCTGTACTCGCCGAGATCTTTCCAACAAAAAAAAGTTTGTCCAAATCGGAATGTTCATTCAAAAGATATTAGGGGGGGGGGGACAGACAGACAGACCGACCGACCGACGCATAAATTCCCCATCTCAATACCCTACTTTCAAATTTTTAATTTTTCGATATTCATTTCACCTTTTTATTTTTTTAACTTGGCGATATTTTTTGGACTTGGCGATATTTTTTAGATGCATTAAGCTCCTTTTTATACTTTTTTCGTCTTTCTTTTATTTTTAACGGGAAAGTAGGCTAAAAAAATGAATGACGCAGATAATAAAGTTGTTGAAAAAGAAATCTTTATACAATGTGCACATATTACTAAATTTAAATTTTTTTTTTGGACATTAAAAGTGCCGTTGCTTATAAAAAGATCCAAAAGCTTTAGGGCAATTCCACGTGACTCACTGTTGGAATTTTTCCAACATAGCAGAGTGGTAGTGTTGAGATAGAAAATCTTCCAATTCATTAACATTAACATGTTTATTATACACATTACAATCAAGTATAACGTAAATAAAGCTTCACATACTGTGAATTCAAACATCGAATATCACAGTTATAGAGAATGCATCCCCTTATATCAGGTGAACTGATTTGCATATATGGCATAGAACACTTTTTCTTGAAGATCAAATGCCCGAACATGAAATGAAAATACCAACACTCACGTTACCATTTGACGTGTTTTATAAAAGTTAATGTTATATACTTATATTAAAGAAATACCATGCTTGATTTAAATAAAGCTGTTGACAGTTATCTAGGATACAGTGAGAACCTATGGATGTCAGCCTTTTAAATTTTAACAGAAATAGATGGTGTTTCAACCTTAATTTAACATCGTGACTCACGTTACAAAAAAAGACTCAAGATTTTTGGATAACTAAAAACCTAAGATTTCTGCTCTTTCAGAATAATAAAATTTAAAAAAATTTTCAGAAAAATATGTTTGTATTTTTTTAATACTACTTCCCGTAGTTTCTCTGTGGCTGTATTGTACTGATTTCAAATTTTCAATTGATACATCTGAAAACTTTTACAGGATACTACACACCATTACATTTCATCTGATACCAATCGTAACATTTAATGTTGCATAATGGCTGTAAAATTAGTTGACTGCTGTCAGAAGTAGGCTATTCTAAGTACTTACTTCTCTCATCCACTACTGATGAATAATTTAATTTTAAACATCTCAAATAAGAGCAAGTGAGATGTTGACCGTACTTTTTAAAATTTCTCTTATTTTCTCGCTCAAACTAATCTGTTTAAATCATTCCTTTTATAAAAATCTTAAATTTTGTTTAGATTTTCTTGGGATAAATAATTTGTTCAGGATGAATTCAAGAAAATGGCTCACCTGAAGTTACCTTATTCTAATTTGTAAACTTCAATCAATATAGAGAACGTACAAAAAAAATTAAGACAATTTTTCAATATTTTTTTTTAACATCGAGTTCCCATGTTCCGTGGAATTGCCCTTTACCTCATTTTTGAAAATAGACTGAAACTGAGAAATTCCTATTTTCGCTGCAATAAATTTTAGCAGCTAAGTTTATCGTATATTTTGTGGGAAAGGACACTTATAGGAAATTTTTGATAACATTGCACGTCACATAACTGAGCAACTTCACTAAAAGATGGCATTTGAAAAAGAACAGTCAGAGGAAAGCTATCTTCTAAAGTAGTACTTCTGAAGAATGAAAAAGTCAGTTTGTTATGGTAGCTAAATTTCACTTCCTCTTACAATTCAATTGTTTTAGTCCCAGTACACTATTTAGATTTCAATTCACTTGTTGAGAAACCAACAAACTTCTTTAATCTGTAATATCAACAACAATTAATAACCAGTATATGGTAAAACATTACTGAAAAGACAAACAACACTTTCGATCCCCTCTCTATGTTGTGTAGTGTATTGTTCTACGGATAGAATGAGCTACGGAAAGGACGAACTGATTTTAAAGTTTCCTTGGAGTTCATTTTAAGCGGGCTTGGTTATATTTTTAAAACGCTTTTAATCCGATAACATGAATCGAGGAAAACCTCGAATACCTGTTTTATTTTGAAAATGTTTCAAAAGCATAAATCATCTACAAATTTGTGTTTGCTTAAGTTCAGTTTCATAATTACTGTGTTCTGCCGTTGTAAGGGATTTAGTGTTAACCAGGGTGCGCCACAAGGAGGCTTCTGCGTGCATTTTATCTTGTTACCGTTTACCTTTATACAGTTTTACTTTTTACTCTTTGATTTATCTCACTTCATTAGCCTGTGTTGAGTGTGAAATTGCATGCTGACTCGTCTCAATGGATTTTGCTCATGAGCCTCTGCCAGAAATTTAAAAAATCTCAGAATTACTACTTTAAGTTTTCGTTTTGGCAACAACTGAAATGCAGAGCAAGTATAATGAAAGGCTGATAAAAAATGAGGTTTTCCAAAAAAAAAAAAAAAAACTCAGCTTCAAATTTTCTGTTGATTACGATTATTTTCACAGCATTATTCAAAAAATCATAATTTTTAACTTTATCCATGGGTCACTTTTTCAGCGCCATCTCGATAGAGTTCCGACAAGAGAATGAAGAACATGTCATTAGCGGCTTACCGTTTCGATTCATCTTCACGATAATCGGATTCATGACGTCACATCCTTCCGCTTATGCGGCGCATCCGTTGCTGCGCTGATAAAACTCATTTTACAAACCAAAACAAAATTTCACCGGCGCATACGAATGCCTCCAATGTTTTAATTAACATTTTCGGAAGGAACGATCAGTTTACTTTAGGGTTCATTTAGTTCGATTTCTTGCAATAAAATCGAATTCGGAGATAAGTGCTATTCATATCAAAATATTATTCACTTTAGAATGGATTTCATTTCTGAAGGTATGCTCCAAACAATATTTTAATGATTTTTTTATTGTGATAATTTAAGTTCATGTACAAATTAAAAGAAGTGTGTACACTGTACATTCGTAATTTCAGATAGTTAAATCAATAGATGTGGAAACGTGTGGACATGACATTTAATAATTTTCTTTTTGTTTTTTAGAAGAATGGTAGAGAAAGGAAGTTTTTCTCTCTCAGTTTAAATATGTTTCGATGTTAAATAATGTCAACTTGGGAAAAGTTATTTGTGCACGTAATTTGTTGCTCCCCCCCCCCCAAAAAAAAATAATTTAGCCCTCTCCTGAACAGTTTTAAAATGAACTGTCTCAAGAGCACAACAGTTTCACAGAGATTTTCCGAAAGAAAGTGCTAAGAGTGATGCGACGAAAGTTTCTGTAAATCATTAATAAAGAATTTTTTTTAATGAATTTGTTACTTTTAACAGTGGATGAACTTTAGAATTAAATTAGAAAATAAGGTTTAAAATTAACGGTAAATAATTTATACAAACTTATTCAGGCATGTGAATGATTCCATATCCACAGTCTATATCCAAATACCACTAGTGAAGTTTTTGCACAATTACAAAAGCATCATTAATAAAAGGAAGCTGTTATTGCATTTAATTCTTCCTTCAATTGTAGTTTGTGTCGACCGTAATCATGTTTATTATTCTCCTTTTTTGGGGGGGGGGGGGAACGCCGTAACTTTCTCAATACTTTATTAAACTTCATCAGTAAAGCATCGTTTTAAAGATTTTTTCCACTCTTTGGGCGAAAAATAATGAGACAATTCACATTGCAGTTGCTTCGTTTTAAAAAACAATTTGTTTTGCTTTTTGCATTACGCATTGTTTCAATGTATAGCATTGCGAAATGGAGAGCCTTTGTCACAGTTGGTTACACAGTGTCGAGCTGAAAGAGCTAAGGCTCTGAGCTCTAATCCCCATGGAAAAATATCGTTTTAATGACTTACACTCTTCAGCAAAAATTTTCCATGAACATATAATCTACAATCATTGCAGGATTATGTGGTACAGGTCTTTTGCTGTTAAGATCTGAAAAGCAGAAATTAATTTTAAAATTATAAATTGCAATACAACTTTTAAAAATATTTTTTTCAAAATGGAATGATGATCTCTATTTGTTTTATTAAACATTGCTTTAGTGTCATAGGGTTGATCCTCCCTTAGGAAAGAAAATGCTGTTTTTGAATGCGTAGTTTTCCTCAGCTGAATTCAGATCAAAGTCGCCATAAATATATAATCTCAACTCATCGGAGGCAGAATTTCAAATCGCAGTTGTGTTGTCGTTTGGAAATCAGGAAAAAAAAACGTTTTTTTTTTTTTTTTACGCAGTATATTTCTCAAATGCGTTTTTATGGGTACGACATAACTACTTCAACACCTCATTCAAAAGTAAGACCTTATTTTAAAGATTTTTTTCACCGTTATCAGCTGAAAATACACAAACATGTTCCATTTTTATATATTATTCAAAAAATTATTTAAAAAAACGGATTTTGAATTCTTTCGGCTGAGCAGGAATGCTTCAAATGGGGTCAGCTAGTACAAAACATTTTGTAAAGAAATGTTCACCATAATCATACTTTTTTACAATAAAGATATTTGGAAATGTTTGTAATTAAAATAAAGTTAATTATATTTCTACCTAATAGTTTAATCAAGACATATTACCTTGAAGTTTTCTATTTCGATCACTATTAGCATCCCTGTAAATATGTTTTTTATTTATATCAGTCTGATTGCAGCAAAGACAATATTCAGGGATATAATTCGAAGTATTGAATCGGCGAATTAAATGATTCATTTGCGAAAATAACTCTATTACTTTTTGAAAAAGGTATTGCGTAGTTTTTACTAACTTTTGTGGCAAAAGTATACCATACTCTCGAGTTCAGCTTATACTTCCCCCTCCTCATCTTATTTCCCTATAATTAAAAAAAGTGAGTAAAGACATGCAAGAAGCTTTATGTACAGTAAAAACAATGCTAAAAAGTCAAAATTTAAATCTATATATATAAAAGAAAGTCGTGTTAGTTACACTACTCTTAACTCAAGAACAGCTGTACCGATATGGCTAAAAATTGGTGGGTAGGTAGCTTAGAGCCAGGAGACGGACATAGGCTATAATTTATGTGTGTCAGTTACATAAATAGAAAAAATGTCTTATTGACTAAGCCTTTTACTAAGCCTTTTTTGACACCTCCATGGCTGAGCAACATAAAGCACACGTTCTGGCAGCTTCCGGAGCGCTGTAAACAGGTTGTAGGTTAGCAGTGCGTTGAGTGTTATTCGACTTTTTTGTGAAGTAAATTATAAACAAACGTGTTACTTCCCTTGAAATTTATATGTGATTTTTTTTTTTTTTTTTGTCGTGTCTATGACTTAGCCGAACTAAATAACTCCATGGATCCTTATAACTGTTGTTTTATATGTGATAAGCTCTCAGAAACGATTGTCAAGAGTTTTTACGCCTCTGCGACTGAGAGGTGGAAAGCGCTTGGTGGGATAGCTCCTGGACTGCAGTTAAAGAGGTTGTTCTTCTTACTACTATATATATACAAAAGTTTGTTTGGATGGATTTATGGATTGAGCAGTCGGTTGATAAACAGTCCGAAAAAATAATATTTTTAACTACGCCTTTTTTGAGCCTTTGTCGCTGAGCGACATAAAGCACATGTTCTAACAGCTTCTGTAGCGAAATAAAATAGGTTGCAAATACAGAAACAATAATGAATGATTAATGTAGGTACTTAATTTTGTTTTGTATTTTCTAATAAAAAAAAACTTAATAAATTCAAAAATTTGCTTTTTTATTGCCTTTAAGGCGGAACAGAGTTCGCCGGGTCAGCTAGTAATTAACTAAATATTGGGGGAAAATTTCAAAGTACTGTTTTGAATAGGAGAAACATCTGTCCGTCGATCCGTCCCGCCGTAATAACCTTTTGAGAAAATTATCTGACTCGAACAAACCTTTTCACTTTCTTTTCTAATTTTCTTTATTCTTTTTTTTAGTCCGTAGGATATCGCGTAGGACATCTTATTACTATATTTCCTTTTTTTAATTTTTCGTTTTGAACAATTTCAGTAGAAAAACTGAATTTTGGCCCTAAGGAGAAATTTAAGGCATACATAGAACCTGAACTATGATAAGAATCAGAGTCTCTTCAAAAAGGTTTTAGTTAAAAGTCTTGACGTAAAATTTAGGGCGTAAGAAGAGTTGATTGATTCAAAAATGTGTCATTTTACGTCTATGAGCAAACTTCAAACTTTTTTTTAATCAATAAAATTAAAGACATTTGCTGTAATAGCTGAAGAATAGGGGGAGGGGGGGGAATTGGATTATCAGAATGCACTTTCAAGTTTTCTTTAAGGAAATAGAAAGCACATCTTAACAGTGAAAGAAATGCTGGTTCCCGAAGATTTAACATTGACGCAAGTTAAAGTATAGATTGAATCGAAGTGAAGTGAATTTAAAGCATAAGTGTAGGAGAAATGATTAATTTTATTCCTTTTGAAAACGGAAAGTAAAAGTGAACTCATAGTGCTTAAATTTCATAACGGTAAGATAAGCTGCATTTTTTTTTTTTTTTTGAAATATTTATCTTTACCAAATTTTTATTTTGTAAACTTTTTCTATACATGTATAAATTACATTCTAAAGTTTTGTTTCATTTATTTTTGTATCGGGATTGGGGAGGGGGGATTCATGGAGCTTTATAGGTACTCTTTTTTATTACATTTGTTTTTACCCAAAAGAAAGGGTTACGAAATAATTGCTTCAATAATTATCTTATTTCTTTTTATGCACTTCTTATTTTTGTTAATTTTTATTTTGTTAAAAACAATTTTTTTTGTAGGAAAGCTAAAATATTAGCTGCTCTCTTTTTATTGATGGAGGAAATATTTGACATTTTTCATAAGTATAGATCTCTTACTTACTTTAAAGGAACTTTCAACTATTATGTTTTGAGTCATCAGTTATTAAGTTTATTAAGTATTTGGTGCAAGTATTAAAATTTTCCGTTAACTACTTCTTAAAGCGTAGCTGTTTCTCTATTATACCTTAACGTCTGCCAAAGAAAATACTACATTTACTGCACAATACTTATCTTCTGGTATCTAGCAATCGTTTGCTAACTCTTGCTTGCTCAACAAGCTCTTCGATCCATCTTCACGATAATCGCGGAAGTTACGTCACATCGCATTCGTTGCCAGATGCGTCCCTTCCTGTGCAGCAGATAAAACTGTCATTTTGCGAGGGAATCGAAATTCCAGCTGGCATACGAAGTCCCGAGTGTTTTAATTAACACTTTTCGCTCGAAAAGTTCCCTTCCTGTGTACTTCTCAAAGGGGGCTGCTTCTGCATCTGAAGATTACAAGGCTGAAATGATATCTGAGGAGAATGCTCATTCCAATTATCATAATTCTGATCAGAAGTAGTTGGTTTTATCTCCCATAATACGCTTTGGAGAAATTCTGACATGAAAGTTCTGGTTGTTTTAATCTTTGGACACGAAATAAATTTTCAAAATTATAACTCTCAATTTTTACGTTAATTCAAATTAGTGATTTTATTAGAATTTTGTTGAAATTCGAATGTCTTTTCTCTTTTGCATTGAAAAAGCAAATCTTATTTCCTCCAAAACACGTGTCGACAATTTGCTGTGAATTATCGCATTTTAACGCTGCATTTTAACTTTTACTCAAATATACAAGTTGCCGTAATAGAAAATAACAACATAAGTTTCAGAGGAGATACGAAACAGCATACGTGAAGGTATATTTCCTAAGATTGGAATCGCTAGCTGCTTCGCGTTGGTTTGTTTCGAGTATAGACGGCTAGTAAAAGCTAACTTTTTCGAAATAATGTACCGAGAATATGGACTACTTTGGCTCACATTGTGGAGCTTTAACCTTTTCCCATTACTATGATACTTTTCCAATTTATATTCGGTGGTAGTTTTTACAAATTTAAACTGCTCTTAATTTCATGTTAATCATGTCATTTGAATTGCTATCATCTCTATCTCTATATATTAAAAAAAAGTAAGCTCAAAGATATTGTGAAAGGATGTTTGTGGCTGGGTTGCGTCCAGGCGGCCCCATAGCACCTACAGACTTGAAACTTGGTACAAAATAAAAAGTTGAATACCCCTTTTAATTGGTTTTCATTTAGGCCAATATTACCCATGTGATAGGGTTACCTAAAGCCTAAGGTGCTTTTCTCCATTTAAAAACAGAAAAAAACTTATTTGCGGCAAAGAAAGACTTGTGTCCATGCTAAAGTACATTTATTTGAAAGAAAAATACATTTTGTATGAAGTTTGTGTCACACATATTTGTTTTAAGAGAAGTTAAAAAAAGTTTTTTATGTGTGCGTCGACCCAGTTATAATCTCAAAAACTGCTGATGGAGAAAGTCATATTTCATTAGTTTTTTCACTTAAATAGATTTGTTATTAGAGCACCACTTGCACTTGAACTAAAAATCCTTAATTTTAGGCCTTTTCCAAAATTTGTTATATTGCAAAAAGTAAACCGCTGTTTTTACAGTCTAATACTGGCAGCAGAGGTTCCAGTTTAAAACTGTAAAGTGCACAGTAATAAACTGCAAAATTAGCAATTTTAGTTTATTACTGTAAAGCAACAAATTATACAATTTATTACCACAAAATTAGCTGTATCATACTGTAAAAACAGCAGTATAATACTGGCAGCTGAGGTTCCAGTTTAAAACTATAAAATGCACAATAACAAGCTGTAAAATTACCAATTTTACAGCTTATTACTGTAAAAGTAGCAATTTTTACAGTTTATCATTATCAAATTAGCTGTATTATACTGTAAAAACAACATTTATTTTTTACAGTGTAGTACTTTCCATACACTAAACAACAGCTCCTCCATCTCTTTCCTTAGCAGATATCGCTGGAAGCCTGAAAACCATTTTCTCTTATTGTGGCAAAAATTAGAAAAACTTGCTTTATTTTACCTGCAGTCATACTAATTTTAGAAACCGCAGATGTTTATGCCAATTGAAACAGCACGTAATTCCACTTTTTCAGTTTTTATTTATTGCTTCAGACAGTTAATTATTAACCCAACTATCCCCACAGAGGTAATTATGAGACGCGATGCTAAATTTGGAACGCCACCTTCTAACGAGATCTGTTCTAATCCCTGGTCCATTTATGAGTCGCCACTCAATCACGCTAATTTACGGCTTAATGAATGAGTGTTTATCTGCATTCGGAGGCGAGCCTTGTTTTTAACTGAAATCGAATTTCGTTGGCTGCTCTTTGGCTCGTAATTGCTGTTATCTCTTCGGCTGATTGAATACTTTCCAAGGTGGGAAATGACACCTGTGGGGTAACGGTACTTTGATTTATGCTTTGATTGTTGTTTGTGGGAGGTGGCATTCGATGGGGTGTGTATTTTTGGAATGATGGACGCTTTTTCACTGCTAGTTGTTGGAAATCGATTAAAAACTCGACTGGAGTATTATTGATATTCCTATGAATTAAAATCTCATATGTTATTAAAACATAGCAATTTTTGCACATAACTCAAATAATTGCAGGTATAAACGCGTCTAAAATTACGAATAACAAACAAAATGAGCTTGCAAAACTACTATCACATTCCATAAAATCAAAAGAGTAATCTCTATAAGGCCTCGGTGGCTCAGAGGTAGAAGTTTCGCCTCAAAAGCAAGAGGTCGCGAATTCGATTCCCGCCACTGCCCTGGGTGCTATTTCCTGTTTTTGTGTTATAATGTTTTCTTGTATTGTCATAAATGTTAATAATGCCAACCTCTCGAAGCAATGTCGCCCCAAATCTTCATAGTAATTACTAATTAACTGTGACACCACAACAGAATAAACTCTATTGTTGCCAAATACAGAAACTAAAAGTAACCGATGAAAGTTCAAGGCTTTACAATTAATATTACAGCTCAGTGTTTACAGCTAGTAGTTACTACACACTGCATATTTTCAGACACTCTTTACAGGTTTTAACCCTTTTTGAACACTGAGACTTGTCCCCCTTTTTAGAACAATTTGAAGCACACGTTTCGGAACAGCTTTCAAAACATTTCTGAGAACACTTTTCAGAAGACTTATTTGGTTTAGAACATTTTTTAACACTTTTGGAAACACATTTGAGGGCTTTTTTGAGCACTGACACACGTCCTTTTTTTTTTAAAGAAAACTTTGTAGAACACGTTTACGCACTATTGGAACGCTGCTTTTATCAAGGACGAATCCAGAAATCTTCCAAGGGAGGGGCGATTGACTTTTCTTTATTATTTTTTCTAAGCTTACTGGTTTACAAATATAACACAAGGGGTGAGATAGTCAGACTTCAATTCCGAAACATTTCCGTTAGAGAGCCTCAAACCTTCTTCCCCAACTTCATTAGAACTCGTATGAAATTGCATTTTAAGAACTTCAATATCGAAAAATAGCCAGTGAAGAATCCCCAAAGGAGAGGAGATCGCTCCCGTCGCACCTCCCTTGTACCCGTCCCTGGCTTTCCTTATACTAGCAGTTTTTGCTATTAATTTTATAGCAGCTGTCAACCACCACATGGCAATGGAACGTCTTCTACCAGGGTAGGTCATCTTTTTGACACGGTATTCACAACACCAACTGAGAGCGAGTCATTGCAACAAAATTTCTAGTAGTATCTTATTACTAGATTTGGTTGACTTGCATTTAAAGAAAGTTGTCCATTATTGTACAAAAAAAAAAAAAACGATTATTACTCAAGTGTGTGCAAATATGTTACCTAACTTTTACAAATAATCCGTAGCAGGACGCATTTAGAACACATGAATAAATGACATTTCTCCAAAGTGTTTTCAATGTGTACTGCGAATTGGCACTGCATACATGATATATGGATATTTCATATCAAACGGAGACAATTTGAAGTGAAGAACTTGAAGCTTTATGTGTAAAGCCTAGAATAGGATATTTTAACCATTGTTTCAACACATGTTGTGCTTATATTGGTTATTGTGTACTTGTAAAATCAGTCACCCTCGTGTTGGTACTTAAAACCGACAGGGGAAGCTGTTTAATTTGAAAGTGGCAATGGCAATATTTAGATACTAAAACCAAGACATAATATTCCTTTTTTACACCTCGAAGCAAAAAGGAAAGTGGCTATCAGGATTTCATGTGTGTGTTTGTTGATCTGTGACTCTGGAGCTTCTAAATGGATTTGACCGATTTTGATACAAATGTTTTTGTTTGCTTGAAAGGTAATTTGCTTAAGAGTGTTTTTAGCCAGTTTTGCCCAACTCACGACCTGTAGGTTGTGGGAGGGGGAAGGGCGTCGAATCTGATCCATGTGGCACGTTATTTATCATTCTAAAGGTGACTTGACTCTTTGCTCTGATTTATTTAAGTCGAGGTTTTCGAATTTCTAAATTTGAGATCAGTTCTTTTGTTAAAGGGAAAAGATGAACAATTGATTTTTGGGTCAAGACATGGGGGATGTTTAATATATAGGGTGATTTAAAAAGAATGACTCGTTTTCAAAAAATAACAATTTAGATTTCAATCGTTTAAATTGAACTATGTGTCAGTGGAAAGTTAAAAAAAAATTTACGCAGATGCGGTCAAATAGAACTGACTTTCTTCCTTTGCTTGCCATTTGGGCTTTTGTGAAGATGACGACTCGAACGAAAATCGTTTGTTGTTCAATACTTCACGAAGTATGAGTCAATATGAACATTTAGGCATAATACTTCTGGAGGGCCTCACCCAGGCATTGAACCTGATGTCGTGCAAAACATTGGAAGAAAGTAAACAATTCTAAGAAAAAAATAACCTGGATATATTTGCATATTAGACGAAAATAACTACCCACTAGACGCATGTCATAAATCTATAGGTAATCTGCCTTGGACCCCTTTATTTATTCATTATTATTTTTATTTGTTTTAGACATGAGATGACAAAAATAAAGCTGAAGTGTTTATGGTCAATATTTTTCATGAAATGTACTTTTTAAACCGGGTCATTTTTTTGAGTCACGTTGTGTAAACAAAAGTAACATTTGAAGCAAATGAAGCAAATGCACCCACAGCTCGATCATAGCATCCAAAGACTGCAGTTTCGTCCTTATTGTGGACTCCTCAGTCAGGAACAGCCAATGGTCGAGCTGGAGGCAAAGATCCTCTTATTGTAGCTAAGATTGCCAACAAACTGGTAGATAAAGTGAATTTATCTTACCAGTGAGCGTTCGCAAACCATGGTGCGGCTCAACTCGAACTTTAAAGGCAAAACTTGGGTTAGCTGGGTTTGCTACAATAAGAGGATCTTTGGCTCCAGCTCGATCATTGGCTATTCTTAACTGAGGAGTCCACAATAAGGACGAAACTGCAGTCTTAGGACGCTATGATCGAGCTGTGGGTATAATTGCTTCAGTTCTGCTTTAGCCCTGGTCTATGGGCGGTAACTCATTGCAGAAGTAACATTTCTCTGTAGTTCTTCAAATTAAGAAAATGATAATGAGCTTTTAAGAGACAGAAGATGTAATTTGGTGAAATGGGGATTGCTCACATATCTGCAAAATATCCCATAAACAGGACGTTAAATAACTTAATAAATATGGCAACGGCGAACTGTTTTAAGCCTAAAAATGTATGTAAACCATTCCAAGTAAGAGTTTTAAGCAGATAAAAATTGAAAAAAATTGTTAAAAAAAAAGACTTGGTCATAAATGGGTTAAGTTAAAAATAAATGAATCGTATCCTGCCCTTGTTTTTACCTAAAAAATTAATATTTTATTTTATAACCGTAAGGATGACCACAAAGCGGACAAAAAAAATAATACCTTCCTTCTCACTCCATTCTTTTCTTTTTTTTTTTTACAAAAAAGCAAAAAAATTATAAAAGTTAAACCCTGATCGAAAAAAATGGACTATTGTTATACTTCAATTCGATAAGTTTTCGGTTTCTTTGTTGAAGTGCTTTTGTGCGTCTTTGGAAGAACTTGGAGATTTAGACTTGCTTATGTCTCGCATACACGTCTTCAAACATAAAGCTTTCGAACGCAATGGGAGACTGAGAGAATCCTTTTGATCAAATTTTGCTACTAGCAGAGTATTATAAACATGAAAAAAAATCTTTATTTTTATCATTCCTTTTCATTAATTTACCTTATTAAAGGTTTGTTTCCGAACGTTTCTTTTAATAGTATTTTCTGCATACAAGATACACACTAAAATGCGTTGCACCCCAATAATTTCTGAATAGCAAGAACTATATCGTCATAAAAGTTGCGTCTAGGTATGGTGAAGTTGCTATGCGCGACAATTGAAGGCACTTACTGCTCCACCTGATGGCATACATCAGAGTTTAGCTCTGTTATCTCAAAAATAGCAATATTTACGGGGAAAATGTGAATTACAAAGTTATTCAGTGTCATCAAGTTAAGCAAGAAAAGAGATCTTCTGCGCAGGAATCTTTAAAACAGCAGGCGTGAAAGGCACTCCAGCTACAAGTCATCGGTTATTGTGGTTTCATGATCTAAGGGTTTTTTTTTTTTTTTTTGCTATCATCGGTAGAAATGCCGAAAACATGAAGTGAAATTCCGAAGGCCGTCATCAAGACTAACGGCTATATTAATACGACTATCAAAAACAGGACAAAAAAGTAAGCAATTAGAAAATATTGCTAGTTTAAAAAAGAAAACAAAAATTAATATTTTTTAAATGAAAACAAAATCTTTTGAGTCAATTACGTGGGCTAACGTGAAAGTTTTTTGTCCCTCCTGTAAACTTCAAAACATTGATTTAGCTGGTTTTGTCTCTATGCTTCAATTCTTATTTTTAATATCTTAAAATAAATTTTATTTTTGACGAACTTTACACCGAATAATTTCATTCAATATTTGTTTTGGTTTTAATAAATTAGAGTTCAAAATCCATTGCCCGTACTGAAATGTTTGAAAACTCGTTCGAAGCAAGATATGGGATTTTTCTTAAATAATCAGCTTAAAATCCATAGTTCTTACTTTCGTTGATCAAAAATACTTAGCAGGGCCAAAGCATGTCTGACACTGAGTTTAAAAGAAGCACCTACGTCAGTCTTTTCTTTTTGACGATATTTAATTTGAAAATTGAGTTATTTTGTTTTCCAGCTATTTTTGAAATTCTGCATCTTAATAGATTTATTACTTTCTTTTCTTCCTTATAAATAATTTTTAAAAGCTTAATTATTAAAGAAATTGTAACTCATAGAAAAATGCTGCTTTTTAAAGTAATATTACAATTATTCGTCCACTGCACATCATTAAAATTCTTCCAATTTCGGAAAATGACACTAATGTTTACGGGGTGCTATTAGTAAAGAAGTTTGAAAGCTAATAAGACACTGCGGAACATATACACTAACTCGAAATGCATGTTTTATTTTGCTAGTCACCATTTGCATTGAAACAGT
This sequence comes from Uloborus plumipes, assembly GCA_038373865.1. Lineage (NCBI taxonomy): Eukaryota > Metazoa > Arthropoda > Arachnida > Araneae > Uloboridae > Uloborus > Uloborus plumipes. The sequence goes on from JAXGGA010019242.1 coordinate 16,813, forward strand.
TGTTCCCCCCCCCCTTTTAATAAGTTTGTCATGCTTCTTAAACCCTTAACGATTTTGTTATTTTCAAGAAAATGTCCATAAAAGTGAAATTTTTTTTTTATTGGAAAAATTATGTAGATAAAGGTGTTTGCGCAATAGCATGTTTATTTAGCTAAAAGTTAATTACACGAAAAACATTTCAAATATTGGAAATAACTAAATTTTGACTTCCTATCTCGCATATATGTTTTAGATTAAAATTTTTATTTCTTATCAATCCTACCTATTTTAAACTTTAATGCGAGACTTCAAAAAGATAAAAGCGAATCTGGTTAGAATTTTGGAAATATAGGGATTGTTTTTGTGTCTTAAACGGTTCTTCTGTGTCTTGTTGTTGCACGGAAACGACAGATATTTTTTGCACTTCAATTAATTGGTACGAATTCTTTAAATATGAAAACATTTTTTTCTTCATTTCACTTGAAATTAAAATCTGAAGAAGTAAAGATGACAATCCGAAGCATTTTAAAAAAATTAAAAAACCGCAGACGATAATTAACTCCTGTCACTTGTTGGGAGTTTTAATTGTTATTAACCGTAATAACTTCCTAACAATGTCATTAATGTCAATTAAGTGACTCAAAATTAAGAAATTGTGTACTTTTTTTTGAAGTAAATGGTTATTAAGTGTGAAATTTCCTCCATGTTATATTCATTTTGGTATCGGTATGTTATAAAAGTCGTATTTATTTAGTTGATGAATTTAAGAAAACTATTTTCTTATTTGAAATAACATCGAACATTTTACTTTAGATAATAAATTTTTCTGATGCCACTTTCTGTTTTTTCACTAATGGGAACTGTCATAATCTATCTATATATATATATATATATATATATATATATATATATATATATATATATATATATATATATATATATATATATATATATATATAAGATGACGGACTCTGTTTGTTTGTTTGTTTGCAACCGATGGCTAGAAACACCCACAGCACCTACAGACCTGTAACTTTGCCCAAAATTCGAAAGTATCCCAGTAAACTGCACTTCGAACGTCGAATTCTAAATTTCGAATTGGTTATTTTTAAATTAATTAATTAGTCTGATTTTTGGTGTATCTGGCATAATTGACGGGGAAACTTTCCTCCACTTCGTATCATTATACATAGCTGGAAAGGGGTTCTTTTCTGAAAAAGAAAAGTTTTGGCACATTTCTCTCCGTTAATTAGAACAGGAGATATTTATAATAATTCAAATTTAGTCAATTTTAAAGATTTAATTCTATACGCAAAATTGAAACTCTTGATCCATTTTCCAGACTGCTCTTTCGTCCTTGAAGTTACATAGTGGTTTAAATTTACGTATAGCATTAAGATTTGAAAATTGACTAAATTTGAACAATTAATATCTCCCGTTACTTACTTAACTTAATGTCTTTTTGATTTATTTGGTGAATTGTTTTAAACTTTAACACGACTTTTAGTGGGAATTTAAAAGGCTGTGGAGGACATCTAAATTAAAGAAAATATTTTTACTTCAAAGGGATGGAGTGAATTTAAATTTATTCAGTTGACTTCTTTTACATTTATTGCACGGGCATCGCCGTGCGGGTACTGCTAGTATGTGTATAAGGTAGGAAAAAATCCTTATGTACTGTGTGACCACATTTCGTTTAGAATTAGCCGAAAGCCAATTAAAGAAATTCTATCTGAATGAAGCGGACTTCTTTCTTTAGTTATCCATTTATTATTGCTTAGTCATTTATTTATTTTGATTAAAAAATAGTTTTTAACGTGAATGAGTAAAAACCGCTGAGGACTGTTCACTTTTTTCTGCGCACCCGTACCAGTCCGCCAGACCACAGGTCAAAAATCGAAGTTCAAAGTCATCTATCACAATCACTAGTTTTACTCCACAAAACTGAAAACACTTTCTTTTAATATATCCCTCAGACAATACTTCAACAATCACGAAAGAGGAACACTATTGGATAACTCTGCTCTCGGCAACCATCCACAATGTCACAACAACAACATATTTCTTGGAAGAAAGAAATATATACGGAGACGCATTGATCGGGATCCAGGTTTTCTGCTTCAGGAGACAAGCCACGTGTGGGCTAGGAAAAAAAAACACAGAATTCTGGGCTCCGTGAAATTCTTCGAAGCTTGCTTTTCTATCCTGAATTCCAACCATGGGAATAGGATGCAATAATAGGAACGCGAGTGAATTTGACAATTTTAGGCTGCATATTGTCTTTGTTACTTGTAGAATTCAAAGTTCGTTGTTCCTGTACACTAAAAAAATGATATTTTTAGTGTTATACAGCCAATTTTAGTGTAACAAACTGTAAAAATTTTACAGTAATAAATTGTAAAATTGCTAATTTTGCACGAATAAACTGTAAAATTGCTGTTATACAGTACTAAACTGTAAAATTGCTAGTTTTACAGTTTATTACTGTGCATTTTACAGTTTTGCTGTAACCTCTGCTACCAGTGTTATACTGTTGCTTTTACAGTCTAATACAGCTAATGTTGTGGTAATAAACTGTAAAATTGCTGCTTTACATTTTTATACTGTAAAACTGCTAAGTTTACAGTTTATTACTGTAAATTTCGCAGTTTTAAACTTTAAGCTCTGCTACCAAGATGATACTGTAAAAACAACGGTTTATTATTTAACGGTTTGAAGTGTAGTGTTATTTAATTAAAAGATTCAGAGGTGAGTAAAATATGAATTTATTAACATTCTTAAGATACTAACTACTGCTTTCTGGAACATTATTTTAGAACGAATAAAATGTCTCATACAAAGTATACACAGTAGATGAACATGGTTTTTTTTTTTCTCATAGTAACAATGTTGTTGGATACTAATAGCATTAATTTTTCAAGTGAACATGATTTACAACACCATAACTGGCACTAGGGATGCACCGATAAGCAAATTGGCCGATTACCGATTACCGATTAATCGGCTAATGATAATCGGCCGATTAATCGGTAGGGCCGATTAATTATTAGGATTATTATTTTTAGTACTATAAATTTCACCCTCATTGTTTTTTCCCTTTTCTTTCGCAATTCCGATTTCAGAAATGCAACTTATTTATTCCTGAGAGAAGATTTGTTGTTTTCCGTTTTTCCAATTTTTTCAAAATACATAATTTCAAAATTTTAGCAAATTTCTTTGAACCAATTATATTTTTGTGAATAAAACTGTATTAAGAGCCTAGACATGAAAATTATTTTTAAAAAATTAGGGGGAAGCTGTGGTGAACACTTTAATTTAGGAGTGATGTTCTTAATTCAAATTAATTTTTCAATTATAAGTTGCTATTAATATCAAGTCTTTTATTCTTTGAAACTTAAAGGTGATCTAAAAGCATCAAGAGCTAAGTAGAAAAGTCTCGACACATGTAAAATGATGCACCATTGTCAAAATATTTGTATTTATTCAAAATAGGAATATTAAATTATTAAATCATTTATATCAACTGAGAGGACTATTATTATTATTATTATATTATTGTTATTTTTTGCTATTTTGTATTTCATTGTTTGAATTGATTTTTTTTACTTACTACACTACACTTTCGTACTACATGTTATACTTGTGCTTG
>JAXGGA010019243.1:0-20438 GCA_038373865.1 Uloborus plumipes
ATTGTTAGCATACGTTAAGAGGAAGCTCATCCAGCTATAATAAACTATTAATACTAATTAACTATTCTTTCGCATCGATGAGCAAGCTCAATGATTTAAAATGCCTTAGTTGTTGTCATTTTATATTTGTTAACAAATCAAATATTGGCAGTTGATTTTTATCAACAATACTTTCAAAAAGAGTTTCAGTATTCTCTCTTGATTACGCTTTTGCTAGTAGTGATGATACGTAAGATCCAAGCATTCATAAAGCTATAGAAGCAAATTGCCTGATGACTACAAGATACTAGGTTTTACTCATTGTTTCTTAGCAAGCATTTCATTTCAATAAGTTTCGTACTGTCTATAGTTTTCTACTGACAGCGTTTGCTCTTAAGCTATATGATACCCAATTAAGAATTAATAATAGTATCGAATTGGCATTTTGTAGCGAAATTAGTTTTTTTGATATCAAACAGCAATGGATTTCGGAACGCAATGACTGTAAATTCATCATTGTCATTTTTCTCTGGAAAATAATACTTACTAATTAATTTAGTTTAATTACGTGCTAAGTCGATGTACTGAATGACTCTATAAAGTAATCAACAACGTGCAATAGTAATAGTTATAGCCAGGGCCCGATAAAGCCTAAGTGATGCTCAGGTCCTGGTAAAATTTTGATGCCCCTCTCACAAGAAAATACGCACCCTTTCAAAGCAGTTGTTTCCAATCGAGAGGAAAAGGAAGGAAATGTACCCCTTTTCGGAGCTCTTAAAATTGTGGTACCCAGGTTCACGGACATGTAGATTAGAACCGTAGGGTAGGGCGGGGCTAGTTGAGGAACTTTTGCTAAGATCTACCATAACTTGAAAACTATGCATCGGATTCCCTTTCCGCTATATACCAATCGATTCGTCATTTCGTCCCCTACAAATGGTCTGTTGACACAAAAACGATCCGAGTGCAAGTTTAGGAGTTATTCATGGAAAAGCGCGAGCACCCAAAATTGCTCAACGTGCCCCACTAGCGGGGCAAGTTGAGCAAGGTGCGGGGTTAGTTGAGCAACAGCAAAAAAAGACGGATCGGCTCTGTAAAATGAGATGAATATGAAACAAACTTTTATTGAACTAGCAAATATTTATTTTTTTTATCACTCTAACATGTTTATATTATTATTAAGATTATTACTTTGATTATTATTACTTATAATCTTTGTAATGTTATTACTCTTTTTATCTTGAAGTTTTTAAAATATTTTTGAAGCAAACATAAATTGCGACTAATTATAAGATGAAAAATGGTGCTAGATAATTAATAATCGAAATTTATTAATAATTGCTGCCACTATCACAATTTACACAACCAAAAGTTTGGTCAACAAAGTAGACAGACATACTGGTCGTCTTCTGTTTGCAGATTTTTTTTTCCCTGAGATTCTTTTCGTTTTTTTATTAATGTTAACTTCGGGATTTTCATCTTCTTGGGTTTTTTCTTTGATTGTTCTTCTTCCAATGATTTTTTCACTGGCGTGTCTGTCAAAATGGCCGCTTTTTTTTTTTCCTGCCAGCTCTACTCACTTTCCTTTCTCCAGCTTTGGGATACGGCCGAACAACTTTAGGAGAAAATATTCCTGGTACTTTAGCAGTAACCATTTTTTTTTTCTTTATTTTGATTATTTTGACACGTAGATGCAACAACGGTTGCACTAGGTTGACAAGTAACAATTGGATCTTTTGTATCAGATTGACTAGTTCCAACCGAAGCACTTGCAATGGATTGACCAGCAGCAGCTGAATTACTTGCATCGGATAGACTATAAAGAGGTGGATCACCGGCATCAAGTTGTAGCTCTAGTTGCTGACATTCAACTTGTGCTGGTTCTGGACGATCGGTCACAAATGATGGTGGAAAATCTTCTTTGGTAAAAATATTGGGATTAAAGGACAGATGCCAGATTTTCTAAAACCATTAGTAATATTTGTAATTGTCGTAGCTAATGGCAAAGAATATGCCACAATTTTCGGGATATTGTATAGTGTTAAGGGCTGTCCAGGATTATTCTTTAACCATGTTTCTTGCGCAGCAGTACAGCATTTTTTGAAGGACCCAAACACAGACACGTCCAGTGGTTGCAACTTATGGCTGCAGTGGGGTGGAAATGTTAACATAACCACTCCACTTTCTTTAACCAAATCTAATGTTTCAATGTTCAAATGAGATGAATGATTATCTAAAAGCAGTAAAACGGGAGAGTCTTTCGATGGTCTCCTATGGTTGATAAAATGCTGCATAAATTTGAAAAATTCTTCATCGGTTACCCATCCACTTGGATTGCTTGCCCCGATACAATCTGGAGGTCCACCATTAATGAAATGATCTTTGTAATTTTTGCGAGGGAATACAAACATGGGAGGAATCGTATTGCCCGATGCCGACACAGCAGTTACCACTGTTACATTAGTGCCTCGTTCTCCTGAAGACATTGCACCAACATTTTTTTTCCCTTTCCCAGCTATAATTTTATTAGGTTTCGATACTGTGGACACTCCAGTCTCGTACAGTTATTGGAGTACAGTTATTGGGGGGTTTTAACTGACAACGCGGATAAGTAAATTTAATTTTCTTCAATGAACATGTAATGGGGCTAGTTGAGCAATCGCTTGCTCAACTAGCCCCACATGAACCACTTTACTAAAAATTCGTTAAAAAAAATGAATGGAATGAAAAACAAATAACCATACATAATCGATAGAGCAATCATCAAATAACATTTAAAAACTGACGGAATCATGAAAACGTGTTTTTATACGAGCTCAGAAACAGACATACGAAGACATGATTTTTTTTTGTTCTGACGAAAATAAAACAATCCGTTCTGTTAAAAAGTCTGAGCTCCGGATGGCAATTTAAGGTCGCGCGATATGTTCTGCTCCTGTAACCCCTTCTTTTTGCCATTTAAACTTTTGTTGTAAGTTCAGTAGTTTTCGAGATATTTCGATTCCCCAACTTGCCCCGTTGCTCAACTAGCCCCGCCCTACCCTACGTAAATCAGGCCCAGGTTGTGGCTGCAAGAAGCTAACGCGAGAGAAAGCTTTTAGATTCTTCTTAGTCTAACATAATTTCAATTTGATGAGCTCATTGATCAACGGCGGAACAATTATAGAAACTTTTGTTTCACAGGTGGTGACCAGGGAGTTCTAAACATGTTTTTCAAGGACTGGAGGACGGCTGACATATCTAGGCATTTGTCCTTTATTTACAATATGAATGCAAATGCTACATATTCATATCAACCAGCATACAAACAGTAAGTAGTTTCCCTTCAACTGAAAATACAGTTTACTTTCAGGTATTTTAGCGCCGGTAAATATTTCCTTAAATAACCAGGTTATAATCACTGATAAATGAAGGGTTTAGAGGATGAAGGGGCTATGTTACGTTTTAAAAAATGAAGACTCCGGACAATGGTAAACAATGGATACAGGTAAGCAAATAAAACTTGGTACATGAAAAAGTAGATATCATTAGACCAATTTCATACGCACACTAAGGACCCTGCTCCACATCAGCAGAAAAGGCGACCGAAACCGAAAATCCGCGTACTTTCCATAGGAACACCATTTAATCCGTTTTACGTTTCTGCTTTACGTCAATGTGGAGCAGGGCCCTAATGACAAAACCAGAAAACAAAAAAGATGCAACAATTGCAACAAGAAAACTTTGAACTTTAATAGCTCGCAATTTCTGTTTTGTCACATAACCCCTTCATCTCCCAAGCCCTTTAATTATTTTAACACAGTAGATCCTAATTTTACACGGGTTTATTTAACGCCAATTTGATTCTGTTTAAGATTTGCCTTGCGTGACTGACATTGCCAAGAGAAAAAAATTTCTACTTTCAAAAAAGAAAGAAAAATTCCTCAAATTGCAGATAAGGTGCAATATACTTACTAATAAGCGCGCCCGGGCAGTGAAGACATTTTTAGCGATTGGTTTCAGAGCTCTTTTGAACTCTCACAATGTTGAGCTCGCTCGAAAAGAGCTTTTAGAAGTGACAAAGGAGGACGAGACCACCGAGGATAGAGACATCGATGATAGACAAAAATAAACACTTTCCTTTTGTAAATTTTTAGTGACCCCTTGACAATGGCAAAAGGATTTTTCTTATTTGTTATTGAAGGAAGATCTTGTCATGGAAATGATGCAAGTGATCATGAGAGATTCTATTCATATCGATGATACGCAATTTAATGGATCCAAAGTTTTTCACACATAAGATCGGCAGGCAGCCTATCAAGAGTTTATAGTTTGACTAGCTGCGTGACCCAGCGTTGCACGGGCGCTTCGCGCCTTTAACCCTCTCACTGCTCAATTTTCTTAACGAAGTCTTTAAAAATATATGCATATTTTTTATGTATGAAAAACCAATATAAAACTTATGTACTAAATTTGCACATATTACGTTAGAAACTATTCTTAATATGATAAATCTTGCAACAAGGTACAAGAAAAGTTCTACCTTCATGTTCTTTACACCAAATTCGAACAACACTATTTTTTTTTTTCAATTTTTAAGCAATAAAAACCACACTTTCGATGAAATCCTTTCTTTACTAAATTAGGAGGTATCGGGCTTGTAAAATGATCGAGCGGTCTGTGCAAATACTTCAGAAAATTAATTGCTGATATTTAAACGATGGAATTGCGGAATAAGGTTTTAAATTACGTCGTGCACGTGAAAATCGCGGGATGAGCAAATTTTGTTACTTCTTCGTTGCCAGTGGAAATCGCGGGATAAGCAACCAGAGGGTTAAAGTAGTGAGAGTGAGGAAAGTTTTAACAAACTACTCGCCGCCATGGTGGCTCGCCTTTAAAGTAGCGAGCAAAGTTTCAGCAAACTACTTTTTTTTTGTCCTGGAGTATCTTTGCACTTTGCCTCGTTTATTTCCTTATGATATCTGAACGATAACATCGAAAACGTCCATCATGCTGTTCTCCTCGCAAAGAAATTCACATAAAACTAATTGTTCCAAAATAGACCTTCAATCAAAAGACAGTCAATCAATTACCAACCTCGCCTCAAATACGATCTGCATAAATACTAATGCACGTTTTAACCGAGCCGACTTCGTTCTATTAGACGAGAGAGAAAACATATTTGCAACTGAGGCTAAGAACATTGTTAAATCAAATTTTAAAAATATTTATTAAATAAAACTTTTTTTACTGAAAATAACATTGATGTTTACATTTTAGGTTCGGTAAAGATGTCAAAATTGTTCATTTCTTGGGTCATATCAAACCATGGATGCAAATGTACAACAGCGAAACGGGTCGTGTCCAGCCCGATAGTCCGCATTCATTTGAACATTTACAACTTTGGTGGGACCTATTTATGAGAAGAGTCCAGCCCAATCTCACAGAAGAATGCGTAAGTATAAATTCAGAACTTTCGATTCATCTTCCAATTTATCAAAAGTTCAGCTGCATAATCTTTCTTTGTTTCAACAATAATACCATAGAGCAGGTTGTTCCATGGATTGTACTCAGGAAGCTATGAAATACTTAAAAAGGTTTTAATTGTTTCTCACTCTTCAGTGAATTATTTCTCACTGTTGCGAAGCTAGGGGGTTACCAGAGCAAAGTTTCAGGACACTGCCAAGTTTTGCCAAATTCACGTTCTGCTAATAATTGCCCACAGTGAATAATTTCCAAAACGCGTCAGAAAAGACATCCGCTTAAACACGCGCTGGATCCAAAGTGGTCTAACTTCAGCTGATGCGGCGGCCCGTCTATATAGTGGCCCTAATTTGTGTCACAGGTACAAGCAGGCGCAAAAAATCCTTGGCCATTGTCACGGAAGCACATACATGAGCGTGTACAGGTGAATACTTTGACTTAAAAGTCTTTGTCTATCAGCTTTCTTCTTTAACGTAACCAAGATATCTTTGACGTTACGAACTACGCCATACAGGAATGAAGAACTGCCTTGAAAACCTGGAAATCTTTTTTTATTTTATCCTGATTTAGTAAAGTTGCGGATATTACTCAAAATAGAAAAAAAACTTTTTTATAGAGTACGCCATGTGTTATGAGACACATTTTGTTCCTCTTAATACAACAGAATCCTGAAAACTCGGCTTAATGTGGATTGAAATATTGAAAAGTGGTTGAGTCTTCCCGGGACTGCGCTGTATTACTATCATTCCTTTGAGGTTTTCTTCAGTTCAAATTCACGACTCTCATACTTCGTATCTTTTCCGACTTAGCTCCCCTACTCCTAAATTAACCCATTAATGCCTAGCGTCCCTTTTTAGGGACGGTCCAAAAAGTGAGTCTGAATTTTCCAAAAATGAACATTTCAACCAAATAATTGTGTTCAATTATTACTTTGGTATTGCTTCAATTCTGTAATAACAGATTTCAGCACATAACCGCTGTAAACTGTGATCTGTAGCCATTTGATTATGATCTTTATCAAAAATTACATAGCTCACAATCTCAAGAACAAAAATCTAAGTTTTTAAAGTTATTAACAAGTAGATCTATCTGTCTTTGATATATGTGCTACTTTGATCGATGTTTTAGTTTACCTTTTTTTGCAATTTTGTAAATTTTAATTTTTTTTAGGATTTTATTGCAATTTAAGAACGTCCCTAAAAAGGGACGCTAGGCACCAAAGGCTGCATTGTTTAACCGTTGCTGGTTTCTTGCTTAGAATCTATAATTTATATCAAAAGTTAGTGAATGTTTTTAGACTGAAAAACAAATAATAATTGTCATTTTTAAAACTTATTTTATTTTTAAAATCTAATTAAACTAAATTAATTAATATATAAACTTAATTATACAACGTTCTTAAATATTTTCTCTCTTTTTTTTAATTGCAAAAAATATTCAAGGTAAATTCTGAAAGAAAGCTATTTCAAAAATGTAGTTCTTTAAAACACTAATTATTCGTTGTATTTAATTACTTTTCCATTATGTATTTAGGTGTCTATTATTGTTTAGTCTGACTGTTGAAGAAGCCCTAAGCTGTTTTAGAAGCTTAGCATTCCCCCTTGATGTGCAGGGCCGCCGCTACCAACGATGGGGCCCGGTACCAATTTTAATGCCGGGCCCCCATGCACCCCCCCCCCCAATTGCATATTTTCATGCCATCGTTTCAGCACATTTGCAATTGTAAAAAAAATAAAGGAGAAAAAAAAATCGGAAAAACTTTTTTTTAGTTACGAAAGTATGCATCTGATTTTATTTTCACGTTTTTTGTATATCACCAGATGATTTTAAAAAGCCGTACATTTTCCTTTTCGCAAGCGTGTTTCATTCATTAGTGTTTGTACTAGCAATTGCTTCATATTGAGAATCGGCAATGGAAAGCGAGATTTTTTTTTTTTAATGAAATTATTGACACTATTACTGGAAAAACATGTTCATAACCTTACGGGCCCCCCAAAGCTCCGGGCCCGGGTACTAGAGGTCCAGTATTCCCCCCCAAACGGCGGCCCTGGATGTAGAATTCAAAGATTGCATATGTGTCTGTTGTTTGAAAAAGGGGGGGGGGGGGGTTGCAGATTTAATTTCAGAATTCCCTGAGAATGCCAATTTTGATTTCTACTGTGACAATTTATTTACTTCTCTTGCGTTCCTACGTGATTATTTGTCTCAGAAAGGTTTTGTGCAAGAATCGGATTAAAAAATGCTCATGAACTAAAGTTACGTTGTTCAAAAAAGAAAAGAAAGGAAGTTTTGAATAAATGTCGATGACAGGTAAAATAATATTACGTTGATTCGGTGGAATAATAGCAATGTCATAACTATTGCATCGAATCTTCATGGAATTCATCCTATTGTAAAGGCTAAGCGATTGTCCAACAGCGAAAAGAAAGTAATTGAAATTGATGAACCAAATATGTATGGTTGCTCAGTACAATCGTTGCAAAGGGCAAAAGATCCCATGCATCAAATATCGGGAACTACCGGTTTTTGATTCACTCTAAAAAGTGGTGGTAGCAGCTCTTCATTTTTATTTTAGAAGCTGCTGTATGCATTGAGCTCAAGAGTACCGGATTGAGTTAGGTATTATGGGGCTAGTTGTTATATTGCTTTAAGTAAGATTCAGGTAAGATGCGCCAATTGAAGTAAAAGAGCTTATCGGAATGAAGCAAATGCAATACGTAGGTTTGCAGTACAAATGCTTTGCTGACTTTCATACTCAACAACACCAATATTTCCTTGTTCTCTGAATCTACTTCCCAGTTTATGTTAATTGCTGCTTTTATTTCTTCTTATAAATTGTCATTTTCAATATTACATCGTAAGCAGAAAAAAATGTTGATAAAAAAGTATGTACCCTCTAGTGCCTAGCGTCCCTTTTTAGGGACGATTATTCTTTCTTAAATAAAAATTATAATTTTTACATAATAATTTTTTAACTATTTTTCCTGTCCATTAAACACTATTTGTAACCAGTATACAATAGGGTGAGTCGAAAAAATCGATTTTTTTATTTCGAAATCGCATTACCTCTCAAAAGTTGTGGTTTAGTATCCACAACTTGGGAAAAATAAGAAAAAAATTCTAAGTTGACGTCTTCGGTTCGCGCATGAGGCTCAAAGTTGGAAAAAATATGTTAAAAATGGAAATTTTCAAAAAGAAAAAAGAAAAAAAAAACTGTAACTTTTTATAATGCAAATACCATAAGCTGTAAATATTTTGTGCATTTTTAATCTAAAAAATATTTTATAGCTTTTACATACGATCTTTAGTTTGCACATCAGCCTTAAATTGGGCTAAAATCGCCTACAATGTCAAATTTCGAAAATATCGATTTTTTTTATTTCGAAATCGCATTACCTCTCAAAAGTTGTGGTTTGGTATCCAAAATTTGGGAAAAATAAATAAAAAATCTAAGTTGACTACTTCGGTTCGCGCATGAGGCTCAAAGTTGGAAAATATATGCTAAAAATGGAAATTTTCAAAAAATAATTTGAAAAAAAAGTAATTTTTTTTTCTATCGAAACTGCTTTAAATTGTTAGTAGATAACATAAGTTGAACCCAAAAAATTATATATAACTTTTAGAAGATACATTCTGTTTGTGCATAAGGCTCAAGATATGAAAAAAAATGTCAAAAACTGAACCAGAACGCACTATGTCGGCGCTGTGCCGGTATATTTTTGTTCTACAGCCGACTTTTCTAGACATTACACATATTCTAGTAGAGACAGTTCAAAGTCCCTGCAGTCTGCACTCCCTTTGGTTGTCACTTAGTCAGCTAGACCCGCCAAACAAACAGCATCTTTAATTAGCAACTGAAAGTGAATCAAAAAGTGCAGCGTGTTTAGCTTTGGGTGAGTTTTTTTTTGTAACTTTATAGCATATTTTTATGCTCAAGTTTTGTTATACTGTTCTCCGTTCTCCGAATAATAAATAATGGAACCCCGGAAAACTTCTAAACGTTTAATTATTTGTCCGTTTTTTGGTGTACCGAAAGGGTTAAGTCAAAGTGTTTTAACCACATGTGCAGATGTGTTGTTAGCTTGCTTTGAAGAAAAATCGCAATCTGTAAAAGGCGAACCTTTTTCAAGGATTTCAGATTGCATAGCTCATAGAAGAAATTTACTGCAAAGCTTCTATACCAACGGTCAGTCATGTACGTATTGTAAAATTGATAAAGGATTACCATAATACTACACTTTGAGAAAGTCATTTAGTCGTGATAAAGATAAATTGAACTTCAAGACAAAACTCAATCATTTTGTTAATTAAGCGAAGTCTAAACTTTTTGACGTTGCTTCTTTCAAGTGTGCAATGAATTTTTCGTGTTCTTGTGCTAAAAAGCCAATCTCTTGTAGATGTACACTATACATCTGTACATTGGTATAGAACGCACATTGGTATTACCACTGTACATTGGTATAGAAGCTTTGCAGTAAATTTCTTCTATTTAAGCAGATATGCAATCTGAAATCCTTGAAAAAGGTTCGCCTTTTACAGATTGCGATTTTTCTTCAAAACAAGTTAACAACACATCTGCACATGTGGGTAAAACACTTTGACTTAACCCTTTCGGTGCACCAAAAAACGGACAAACAATTAAACGTTTAGAAGTTTTCCGGGGTTCCATTATTTATTAGTCGGAGAACGGAGAACAGTATAACAAAACTTGAGCATAAAAATATGCTATAAAGTTACAAAAAAAAAACTCACCCAAAGCTAAACACGCTGTACTTTTTGATCCACTTTCAGTTGCTAATTAAAGATACTGTTTGTTTGGCGGGTCTAGCTGACTAAGTGACAACCAAAGGGAGTGCAGACTGCAGGGACTTCGAACTGTCTCCTAGAATATGTGTAATGTCTAGACAAGTCGGCTGTAGAATAAAAATATACCGGCACAGTGCCGACGTAGTGCGTTCTGGTTCAGTTTTTGACTTTTTTTTTTTTTTCATATTTTGAGCCTTATGTACAAACAGAATGTATCTTCTAAAAGTTATATGTATATTTTTCGGTTCAAATTATGTTATCTACTAACAATTTAAATCAGATTCGATAGAAAACAATTACTTTTTTTTTTCAAATTATTTTTTGAAAATTTTCATTTTTAGCATATATTTTCCAATTTTGAGCCTCATGCGCGAACCGAAGGAGTCAACTTAGTTTTTTTTTTATTATTTTTCCCAAATTTTGGATACCAAACCACAATTTTTGAGAGGTAATGCGATTTCGAAATTAAAAAAATCGATATTTTCGAAATTTGACATTGTAGGCGATTTTAGCCCAATTTAAGGCTGATGTGCAAACTAATGATCGTATGTAAAAGCTATAAAATATTTTTTTAGATTAAAAATGCACAAAATATTTACAGCTTATGGCAGTTGCATTATAAAAAGTTACAATGTTTTTTTCTTTTTTCCTTTTGAAAATTTCCATTTTTAACATATTTTTTCCAACTTTGAGCCTCTGCGCGAACCGAAGACGTCAACTTAGAATTTTTTTCTTATTTTTCCCAAGTTGTGGATACTAAACCACAACTTTTGAGAGGTAATGCGATTTCGAAATAAAAAAATCGATTTTTTCGACTCACCCTAATAACCATTCATGTTGAAATTTTTGAAATCGAACGATGGCATACTTAAACAGCAATTTTTGGAACATAAATTTAGATTCTTAAATGCAGTTCAATATTTTGAATGATAGTGCTGTCATAGCAGAGTGTGTAGGTCTAGAATACAATAAAAAAAACTGTTTTTAAATAGTAAATTTCTTTGTTTTTTGCAGAGTGGCATTGCAGGTGAACTTTCCAAGCTTCAAATCGGACCAATTTCTCCAGGTTCATCGGCGTTCATCCAAAGCTCAGAAGCTCGCAGATACGCTTGGGAAAGAGGGCAAGCGGACTACATGGGTGCAGATGCCTTCTCCAACATCGAAAAGAAATTACAAGAGTCCATAGACGGATCGAAAAAATAAATCGAATAGTTTTAAAACAATAGATAAACGATATGAATAACTCTTACAGCAGGAATTTTTATCCAGTCTTCACTTCAGATGTTTATAGAAACGATTTGGACAGATAACACCAAAATATTAAGGGGTTTTTTTCTGTGAACTTTAAAATTCTGTTGCGGTCATTGATTATATGAGAACTACAGATCAAGGATTTCGATAAACTTAAAAAAAAAAAAATAGTTTCCTGTGAAAAAGGACAAATAAGCTAAGTTTTTTTATTTTAAAATTGACTATCAACGGAAAAGTAATGTAATTCAGTAAAGAAACTTTTTGATACATGTGGATCTTGAGAATCGCAAATGTTCCAATGTTAGAATGTAGTCTTGCATCAAGCAACTTTACTTAAAGTGTTGCTTCAAAATAACATTTAAATTTGTTTCCCTGCTTCAATCAGTTTCTTGTATAACTTTATAGATAATCCCTCCCAGTTTGATTTTATAACTCTACCACTATAACATGTTTTAATGTTTATTGAACGGAATAAAATATGGATTCTGGGATATATATGCATAAAATATATGGGACTGCTTCGATTCTCTGAAGAGATTTTTTTTAATGATTTTACAAAGAAAACATTTTAATTAAAATGGCTCTACTTTGGTATAACATTTAATAACTTTCAATGTCTGATGCAGCCTTTTAAAATATGAAGCTCAATCTATTATGTACTAAAAGTAATTTTTAACTTAAGTTTTTTATTAAATTAATGGCCATTATAATCGGTCGTTTTTTCGAGTAGTTGTTGGGCATTGAATTCTTGAATATTACATTGTTCTTGTATTGATATCTATTTACCGAAGAAAAATTCCGATTTGACTTCTTTTTATAATGACTTTTATGCCGAAATTCACCGTTAGCTAAATATTTGTTCAACAACTTTATATGTGAAAATGTTTGTAAAAATAAAAATAAATAAAAAAATCGCTCATACAGTCAGCTAAGAACAGAAAGTTCTCCTGTATGTATAAAACAGGTTTAAATTTATTTCCTTTTCAACACTTCAATGATTGATTTTTACATAATGTATTCGTTTTCAAAGCAAAGGAGTGTATTTATTAATAAACATTGCTCAGTATTTATTTCAGTGCCAAATATTTTGAACTGTTTGTTTTCAAAACCTGTTACTAATAACAAAACTGTGTTCCCTGTTTTGTGCGAAGTTTGTAAAATAAGGGATATTTCATTGCTTTGTAAGCTAGTTTCATTGTTCTTCATAATTTTTTTAATGATTTTACCTAAATCTATGTTAAGTAGAGTTTATTTTTCTTGTGAGCTCAGTTATAGATTATTAAGTGATTTTTTAAAATTTATTTATGATAACTTTGTGAAACTGGGCAGATGTTTCTGTTGGAATAAAAGCTGCTTTTATACCTTAGTACAAGTCGTTTTTCACATACCTTACCGAACATATTTTGTTGAATTATAAAAATTTTAACTACTTGAGGGTATTTATGCCTCTATACGCTGAGCTCCTTTCAATATAAATGTTTCTGAACTTTCTTCCAAGAATTGTACACAGTAATTTGCAATATTGAATTGCAGCTGAACCTATTCTTTCTAAAATAAAAAGTATTAATTTTTGGTTTTAGCTTGCGTTTAGAGCAGGGGCATGTCCAACCTACGGTCCATGAACCGTGAACCAAATACAGCCAGCGAAGACAATGTATCTGTGCCTCAGAACCTTACTAACGTAAGTCTGTTTTCGTAACTTTTCATGAGAGGGCGAAAACGATTGTCGGATGCACGCAAGGATGAAATTCGCGCTCTTTTAATGCTGCTAAATAATTGTGAAAGAATTTCTTTTTTGAATAAAGTTCTTACGGGTCGATGCAGAATAAGATTATACATGCAATGCAGTAACAAAGTGAAAATCGTCGTTTTTAGACTTATGTCGTTCTTTTCTGAGGTATAGATATGTGGCGTGTTGTTTTGTGCAATGTTGCAAAACAAAAACCACGACTAGTCATGTTACGAACTTAGAACCCAATTTTCAGATTCTTTTTTTTTTTTGGGGGGGGGGGGGAACACAGATGCAATCTTCACATTAATAACATGTCGTGTTCATGGACTTCGTTGACAACAATTTGGAGGTGAACTCGGTGGCCTAGAGGTAGTCTTCTCATGAGCAAGAGGTCGTGGGTTCGAGTCCGTCTTGCCCATGGATGTTATTTCAACCTCTCTGTGCCTTAAATCTGTCCTGTGCTTGTCAGGAGGCAAGGCGCATATAGTTCTCATATATGTCGGAGCTCATGGCTTCTGTATTAAAAAAAAAAAAAAATGGAGCCTACAGTCTGAATACAGGTCTTCTTTGGTGGGAGTCTGTTATTTGCAGCAGAGCAGCCAAAATGGCAGGGCAAGAGAAGATGTGATCCGGTTCCGGACTGAGTTCTGTCTCGAAACAATACAGATCAAGCTTCCGTCACTCCCTATCTTCATTCCTTTGAAGTGTCCAGTTCTCATTCTTGCCAATGTTTTGATGGTTTTTCTCTTGGCATTCAACTCACAGATTTAGAACTTGAGCTTGATGGTGGTTCAAGGCCGTATCCAGAAAAAAATTTCGGGAGGGGTCCAGTTTCACACATCGCCCAAACACACATACATTTTTGTGTGTGTTATGAGTCTAATTTTCTAGCTGACACACCCCTACGATGTTTGACGTGTGTGTGTGTTTTCATTTATTTTTATTCTTATTTATTTTCTTGAACTGACTTTTATTGGGGGTAGGAGTATCAAGAGAGATATGCAATGAGAACTTTTTTAAGTGGGTAGAATATCCGTAATTTTAGGGGGTCCGGGATTTTCTCCCCCGGGCAAATTTTTGAAAAAAAGTTTGAAAATTCTGCATTTTGAGGCCTTATATGGGGTAATTGGGACTTCAAAAACATGTTGGAAAAGTAGGCAAACAACAATCTCATAAATTTTCTGAATTCTTTTGCAAATTAAGATTAATCAAAGCATAAAAAAATGTTTAGTTTCTAAACAATTAATATTAAGTGACAGAGAGGAAGGACAAGGGAGGAGAAAAGATTAACACATTATCACTTGCTTACATCGGTTTTCACTATAGTTACATAGTAGTTTTTGATCAGTTCTCCAACTCACCGGCACACACAGCACTTAGTAACATAAAATAACCAATAGTATAAAACACATAAAATTCTTTAAAAGAAATAGTGTAGATATTTGAAATATAATTAACAAGAGAAGTAATATTCTGGCCATTTAGTTATTTCATACTTTAATTATTTCGTAAGAAATAGGATTGAAGCACTATTAAAGGAGTTTCAAAAAGGTATTTAATGATTTTCAAAGACTCTAGAACAGTTAAAATTCTTTAAAGCATTTCATTTGCACTTTCCAGTCTCCGACGTTTTAATAGTTGATTGGACAGTCTTACGAAATTGTTAAAACTTGAAAGACACATCTTTTTAAGATTAAAAATAGATATTGAAAAATACTTATAGCGACAATTTCTTTTTCAATCACTAGTACTGCAGAAAACGAAAAAGAATACAGGTACGGTAATATTTTTTCTCGTGTTTAGCATATTAATAAAGGAATCAATTACAAAGTAACTTCTAAAATACTGAATTAGGTATTTAATGAATAGTCAGAAATGAAACATGTGAGTCAAAAAAATTATTTTTAAAAATATGCTACAAAAAATACTGGAATATGATTTTTGCATTACGCAGAATATTTTTTTAATCAAGGAGCTGAGTTTCGCGCAACTTGATGCCCACCTCCCCCCCCCCCCCCCCCCATTTGTGTTAGAAACTGTAAAATTCAAGGTTTACAGCTACATTTAACAAAATTTTCAAGGTTTTTAAGCATTTGTAAATGGATTTTTTTTTAAGTAACTTTTGTCTAAGATTGATGAGCGTCCAACAAAGCATAGGGTCTGTGAACGTATCCGTTTTTGTGCGGTCTTGTTAATTGAAGACATGTTTAGCTATTAAAATCCCTCGAGGGTTACAAATGCTTATAAATGGGGACCAACAAAGTACCCTCTTAATTGAATCAGGGCGGTGAGAAGCAATCTCAGCCTAGTCGGAAACTAGGGGCCCGGCGATTAGGGGGTGAAAATCTGA
Source organism: Uloborus plumipes (assembly GCA_038373865.1). Classification (NCBI taxonomy): domain Eukaryota; kingdom Metazoa; phylum Arthropoda; class Arachnida; order Araneae; family Uloboridae; genus Uloborus; species Uloborus plumipes. The sequence continues at coordinate 15,582 of JAXGGA010019243.1, forward strand.
GTGGTGTAAGTTTTATAAGTTTTATGGGGGAGGGGGGCGCCGATCAAACTGACAAGTTGCTTGCCTTGAGCCTGAACTGATTTGGGAAAGAGAGCTGGAACTACTAATGACAGTCTTGTTTTCCAGAATGTTTTGCAGCTAATGAGAATTTGAATTGTCATTTTTTTTTTTTGTACTTTTTCAAATTTTCACTCGTTTAATATTTAAAAGGAAAAAAAAAAATTTTTTTTTTGCCATTTGAAAAAAAAAAAAAAACTTTTTTTTTTCTGTTTTACATTATAAAACATTTTTCTGGGCAGGGCCCGTCGGGCCCTCCCTCTGGATACGGCCTTGTGGTGGTTGCTCATGAATTTTCTTTTCTCAAACATTAACGCAAACAGCATAATCATCAAAGATCAAGTAAAGATATCAATTCTCAGTGAGTAATTTTCTTTACCATATTTTCTTTTTTACTATATAGTAAAAAAATATTTAAAAAAAATACAGTGAACTCTCACTTATGCGCCTGCCCAAGAGACCAACAGAAAAAAGCGCATAAGTGAGAGAGACGCATAAGTGAACAAGCCTATTTAAAGGTCTGAAGCGCAAGATCAGTTCTAATGTGAGCATGAATAAGAATGTTTCTATAGAAAATGTTCATATTACTACGGTTTGGCAATTACTGTAATGTAACTACAATGCTAAAGAGAAAACAAAAATTGTAATATACTTAGTCACAAACTGTTCCCTTTGAAACGATACATAATAGATAATTGTCCCTCTCCGAACTCTAGTTCATGCGGAAAAATGCCTTCCGTGAGCAATAAAGGCAAAAGATTAAACAGGAAAGTGAAGAAATATGCTTATTTTTTAAACAAAATAAGTTTAATTTTTTATATTTTACGAAAAATTCGGCAATAAGTGAAATATTTATCTTTAGAACGACGCATAACGAATGATATTATCATTATTTTGCTATGGAATGTGCTGGGACCATTGAAAATCGTCGTATAAATGAAAAAGGTGCATAAATGAGGCGGTGTATAAGTGAGAGTTCACTGTAGTGTGCTCTTTCCAGCGAGAATCATCTCCTGAAATATAAGGTTCGGCTCTCGGTTACAAAGATTATGCACGACTAATGTAAAGGATCTTAAATTCGAAAATAGACCCCTCTCATTTCAACAAAAGAAAAAGAGAAAGAAAGAGTGTAACACATATATGGCCCTTCTACCCCCCCCCCCCTCCTCGTAATCACCCTGGGCAGTAATGCCAAGTTGGGCTGCAAGCAAGGAGCGAATTGGGATACATTTTAAGCATGCTTTGCTACTTAAATTCTGAATTGAGCTCCCAACTGCATTTTACACTATTTTCGAAACAACTTGATAACGCAGTTTCTAAAAATCAAAAAACAATCTAATCAAATCATGACGTTAAAAGCTCCAATTTTAACCCAAAAACGTGAGTGTGAAGGCCCTATCGCACGAGCACTAGGGGCCCGTGCTCTGGACATGAAATTTCTAAGGGCAGGAAAATTTTCCATAATATAATCTAAATGTGTTTTGAAAATATGTTCCAGAACTTTTATACTTGCTTTAATTATTGTTTGTTTTTTCTTTTACTGCAATACTTTTTTAAGCAAAAATAAAATAGGTATTATGAAGAAAACAAAAAGCAACTGCAACATAGGCTTTTAAAAAGAGAACTAAAAAAACTCATTCCGATTGTCATTTAGTTCGAATTGGTTTTTTCAATTACTTATTAATTCTAAAGCACCACAGTGGCATTTCATAATTAAAGTTATTTATTGACCGGAATTCAAATGTTTAGTTTAATAAAGAAGCTTCCTATTCCCTATTTAAAACACACACACACACACACGCGCGCGCGCGCGCGCTGAGCATTAAAATTTTACTGACAGCTCATTTTTAATGCTGTTTACCTTGCATAAATTAGCAACAATTTCAAATGTTTATAAAAATAGCATGAAAGTACATTTGATTGAACTGCAAATTGACATTACTAATAAGCACTATTTGACAGAACAGTACGGCAAATTACAGCAAATAGCAATAAATATGCTGAACAAAATAACATCACACATTACCAGGGCCCGATTAAGGTTTTAAGGGGCCCTTTATACTCAAGCTTTACAATTTTAAGCATTGGATAAGACAATTTTAGCAGTCATTTGGAGCCCCTAAACTGTGGGGGCCCTAAGCCACGATTTAGTTGGCCTATTTAGTAATCAGGCCCTACACATTACTGCTCCAGGTGACAAGAGGATATACCCGTAGTAGGAATGCCACTGCACAAAGTAAATCAACTATTCAAAGAGGGCAGGAAAATTTGAAAGTGCCCTGTGGACATGGAAACTTGCAAATCGGGCCATGGAAAAACGTTTACCTTATGACTTTTTAAAAACTCAGAAAATAAAGTAATCAATATCGTTCATTAAAAGTCATTCTGATCTCAGAACTCTTAAGGACTTATGGTAGACACATAAATGTCCATTAGATTTTACTGAAGTGATTGACCGTCATTTTGAAGCTCAATAAGACTGAAAAAATATGTCGACAAATATTGCCCTACAAAACTATTCATGGGCTTTTTTCCACAAATGCCCCCCCCCCCCCATTTATTCACAATTTTTCGGGGGAAACTTTTTTTTCAATGTATCTGAGACGGAAGTATTGTTGACGTGTGTATAATTAACAAATACAACGGAAAGATTGGATGCCAATGCATCAAGAGAGGATTTAAAAATCAAAGTCTTACTCATCAAACGCGATTGCGGGCTCTAGCTTTGGTAGCGAAAGAAGAAATGGGGTACACAGGGACTCTCCATCAGTAGTTTTCGGAAATTGAAGTTTTAAAAACGTAGTTTTGGAGGATCTTTTACGACTTCGTGAGCAAGTGGTCGCGGGTTCAAATACCACCTTGCCCATGGATGTTATTTCATCCTCTCTGTGCCGTAAATCTGTCCTGTGTTTGTCAGGAGGCAAAGCGCATAGTACGCAGTCCTCATCTATATTCAAGCTGATGGCTTCTGGAAAAAAAAAAACAAAATAAATAAGAAGAGTAGGGTTCATCTTATATTAGATAGACATTTCGGTAAACCATGTATTTTTCTTTACATTTCTATTGTCATCGGCCAAAAATCACCATTGATAGATTCCTAGTCTCCAGGAGTACCTTGTAATTACGTTTTAAAACGTCGTTGTGTTGCTTGGGTTAAAATTAGAGCGAAAATGGAAAAATACAGACTCAAAATCTAAAATTATTTAACATTGTTTTTGATCCTGGTAGACGCTTTTACAGATAATCGACTAAAAAGTAAAAAATAATTTTTAACATAACAATAAATTACTGACGAGAAAATTAATATCACTCTTCAAAAGCATGGGGTGCTAAAAATCAATCGTTACAATTATGCACTAGTTTCATCGTCCGAAATATTTAAAATTGTCAAAAAACTGGACCCCACGCCTTTAGAACAGGAAAATTACCTTCAGTAATTTTATCTAAACGATGTATTAAAATCCAGTTTTATAGTTAGAAAAAACAATAAAAACAAAAACAAAAACAAAAAAAAAACAGAATGTTTAGGCGTTTAAATGCAATATTACAAAAAAAAAAAAAAATCTAAAACGGCATGATAGTGCAGACAATCTCAATACGATTTAAACATTCCTTTTTTTATATAGTTTAAATTCCGTCAAATTTACGAATGATGATGTAATTTCTGTTCCGTTAAAACGATGCTACACGTTTTGCCGCTATTTTTTCAACATACAGAAGTTTTATCGCTTGCATTTGGTGAAATACGAAATTTAAAGTTCGTATCTCAATACGCCAAACACTAGTTTCGCTTCGTGTTGGGGGTACGTATGGCGGATCTCGGGAGCTTCTATTCGCTTCTGCTTCTCTGTGTGTCAGAGCCTGCGATGCGCGGTCCAGTTAGTATAGAGGTCAGTGGCTTTTCTCACCGATGATTTGCTCCGTAATCTTTTTTCTTGTACATTTCACTTGTTTTAGCCCGTTCTTTTTTTAGGTTTGTCTTGTTTTGTTTGTACTGATGTTTCATTTTCAAGGCATCAATCATTAAAAAAAGTATTATTTACTAAACTCTCCGTGTTTTTAACCACTGAGTGGAAGAACAACAAACTGTCGGCTAATATGCTTGTTTTGATAGGATTTGATTGATCCATTAAATATTCATAAACTGTGGAGCTACCGATCCTTCTTTTTCATTTTTTGTATTTGTGCGGCAAGTTAAACCCGCATCAGTTTAACATTCATTTTTACTTAATAAATACGGATCCTAATTGTTAATCATCTTGATTTTACCAATGTATCCTCTTTTTGCTTCGTTATGAAAGCTTTCACTAGATTCGGAATACATTTTACACTTAAAAAAAAGACTAAATAAACTACTGCGCACTTCAATACCATGCTACACATACGGTAAACATGGAGTTGCTTGTCCACCAGGAACGGTTGCCAGGCTCCGTTGCTATGCAAGAAACACGTGGCTGCTACTGCCCTTTTCAGACACTTTGCATTACGTTCTCTTCTGAAAGTCTGACAATCCTTCTTTAGAGTTCCCATTCTTTGCCGTCGATGAATATGTGTCGATTTTTATTTACAAAAAGTCTTTTAAAAGTACTTTTTATCCTCCTTTATAACCGCACCCTGTAACCTAATATTTTAATAGTTTTATTCGTAGTGGCAACATTAAAGTCGAAACACAGTGCAGAAAGCAAAATTTTTCATTGACGTGTTTTTATTATATCTCCAAAAAAGAAACTACTGATTCTGCTTTAAAACTGTGCTCTTTCAGAATTTATTTTTTAAAGGTATTTTGAGGAAAATTCCGTG
>JAXGGA010019244.1:0-20436 GCA_038373865.1 Uloborus plumipes
GCATTAGCCGAAATATAAATAAATATCTTAAAATCAATTGAAAATTTTGAGCACTGTAATCAAGAAATCAAATACTTATTTTATTTTATACTTTTTATTGCAAATCAAGTCTTTCAATGAAAAAAAAAATTAATGTTTATTTAAAAATTGTTTTGTTTTGAAATTTATTTGAAATAAATGGTTTTGAAATTTAATCTATATCTATAAAAATGAGTGTATGTATATATATACTTGTTCTCTATACAAATCCACAGTTTGCGTCAGATTTTCATCAAACTTGACACAGAGGTTCCTTGATGCCCTAGAATTCTCATAGGCGGGGTCTTGAAATTTTAAAAAATCTAAAAAGCTCAAATTTAAATTTTTTGTCAAAAAATGACCCTTTTATAGGAATCTAGCCTATTTATATTGTAATCGAGATAGGCCTTTTAGTATTCAAATTGATGAAATTTAAGATTTTTAAATATTAGTATTTTCCAACAATGATTACGATTAAAGTAATGAATTTTCAATTTAAGGCTCACCTATTTCCTTTTAGCATTGAAATAAGTAAAAAACAATCATAATTCATGTGGACTTTATAAAAAGAACCACGGATTTGAATTTCAAATTTGCAATGCGACAACAGTTGCGTCTGTAATGGAGATAAGCCTTCAGAACGAGAAACAGATTTATTTCAGACAGATTTATTAGATTGAGTTATAATAATTTTTACTTTGTAGGTGGGAACAGTTAATAGAGAAAAGTTAATATTTTGAATTTGGCGGGTGAATTTGATGCAATTTTTTCACTTCCATGTGCATATATTTCATGCCAGTGGACGCGGCAAAGCACAGACAACATTTCTCTTTAATTTTCACCTTTTGATAAGACTATTTTTCTGTAAACGTTTAACTTTCTGTAATATTTTAGTTTTTTTCAAAGTTTGTACCTAAGAGACTGATTGATGCAAATTATTTTATACCCATATGAATAGAACTCTTTCAAACTTATTTTCCCTGAATGCTATGTTGTATTAATAAGCACCCGGGCAACGCCGGGTATTAAGCTAGTTAAAAATAAAACTAAGATATCAAGTAAAAAATAATAACAATAACAATAATAATAAAAGAAAAAAAAAAGATTTTGACTTTAATTTTACCATAAATGTACTGCGCATAAAAAGAGAATGATTTACACCTACCGTTTATCTGTTCATTAAATTTGTTAACAAAAAATTTGCAGCTACTATTATTTTTCATTATATTTGGAAATAATTAAAATGCGGAAGCAAAATGTGAACATTAGGGCAGAGAAAGTAAACTAAGAAATAATCTTTAAGAACGGGGTGGATTTAGTGGTTGACTTCGTAAGTTCGTAGCTTGATTACCATTGTTGGATAAACTACCACTACCACATGATGCATGTGATTTTCATCTTCCCTTTCAAACAAATTAATTTTTATAAAAATGTAAGGAAAGATCTCGAAGAAATTGCTACGAAGGTTGTGTATAGTAGTTTGAAAAATAAATAACTTAAATAGGATATCTATTACAATAATGTTTCATATAAATCGATGTGCACAAAAAACTGAGGTTGGAAAATTCATACTTTTAAAACTTAAAAAAAGAGGTAACTCTTAATTTTTTTTTTTTTTTTTCGTTTTGAGCATTAAACAAATACAAAACCATGAGCAAAACGAATCACTTTTCATAACTCGAAAAATCACTTATAATTTCTACAAATGATATCTGAAATTAATTGCATTTCTACCTTCATTTCATTCCGATAACATGCTTTCATAGCAGTATCAATTCCTTGGTCATTATATGTTTTAGGTTAATGTGTTGGACTTGGCTGCTGCTTATCTAAAACGAATGTTTCAAGTGACCATTGACCACCTGCAGGTGTGAGATCTTTCAAAATTCCTGGAAAGTGTCCTTCCCCCTTTATCTGTACATTCTTCATTTCCCTAGGGTGAAAAGGAGAATTCTCGGAAATTCAAACAGTAGTGCAAGTGCAAGTGCAGGGTAAGAAAAGAAGTTCCTTCTGAATATGTTTCTTAGTGAATATTCTTTTTGGAAAAGATGTGGTTTAAAAACTAATCATACCATGATCTCAATTCACAAAAAAACCTTAATTTTAACACATCAATAAATACAGAAGATCGGGATTTATATCTAACTGACAGATCTTCCAATAATTTAACTCCAAAGCCTGAAAATAATTCTATCCCTACCGAAAGCGTTCGGATATTGAAGAAAGACGGGAGAACAACATGGGAGCTGGCGCGTAAGGCACATCCGACGTCACAACTAGAGAGTCACGTGACACCCCGTTTTAGCTGAAAACGAAACTAAGCTGTTTTTGCCTGTCAATAACTTTTAACCCCTTGAGGACTAGCGCGCCGAAAACGAAGCGCACTCACTGGACCGAGAGCTCCGAAATAGAACGACGCCACGGGCCCACGCATTTTCAGCGGTTAAGCCTAATTTCACCAAAAAAATCATATAAAATTAACATTTCATCATAATGACTTAAAATTTACAGGATGCGTAAATGATATATAGTTGGTAAATTTCTTTTAATATAAATGATATAAAATCAAAATAAATTTATAAAATAGGCAAAGTACTAACAACTACTATGCGAACAAAATTAGAGGATATGTAAATGAATATAAATTAACAGATAATATACAATAAAAAATTCACAATAAAATCAACTTGTGCTATACTAATCTGTATGACATGGAGTATTAATTTAAAAATTCTGCTGAGAATGATATATTTTAAAACAAGGATCGACAGACACGATCACCAGATCCGACCACCAGATCCAACGTTGCATATTTTGCACTCCTAGTAAGATGTTTGCCATTTGCCCCTTCCCCTTTCGTTGCCATCTGGAATCAATAAATCCAAATTTTGCAGTTGAAAGGAATAAATAAGAGGATCGAAATTAGAAGAGAAACAAAATTAACATGAAGTCCGATGTTCTTCAAAATCACAAGTGCAATTCTGAAGAGTCATAAATTCCATGAAACACATGCAGAAATATTCATTCCTCTAACCTACCACTCCCATGCATTAGTCAGCTGGATATAATTATTCCATTACTGCTATGAAAAAAGCGCTAACGTCTCTTTAACTCTCACAATTTAAAGAGCCTGGATTCCCCGTTTGTTTACATTAATAAATCTGTCATGTCTAATGATCCCAAACCAAAACTGATGCCTATACTAGAAAGTCGAAAGTCATGTGACTCGAATGTGATGAAAGTTGGAGCCATTTAGTGCCATCTATGATGCTTTAAAAATCACATTTTACATCACATAGTAAAATATTAATACAATACAGAGGCTCACCGAGGATTGTTTACTAGGTGGCGTCTAAATTGAAGGTCTATTTTTGGATGTAAATTAAAAAGGAGTTGGGGTACTATGTCCACGGCAAATGTCCAAAGGTCAAGTCCCAAAATAGTGAGCGCAAACGCACGCAGTGTGTCTGATCCAGATAGTCTCTAGAGGGAGATCGGATCTCGAGTATATCTGGAGGGAGAGCCCGCTACCCGCCCCCGAGAGTGCGCCACTGAAGAGATACAATACGTAGAGATAGAGAGATGAGAGAGTTGCGAAGAGTTGTTTTCGAGCGCAAAATATTCTCAAAACTAAGGTGTCATTGCGTGCAGCATTTTAACTTATTCTTATTTCCCGCTCAGTTTATTGACTTCTCCCACCCCTAGCAGGAAATATTTTGGTTAGAGACAGCGAGTGATAGAGAGATCAAATCCGATTTCTTCAATTTTTGTTTGAAAATTTGATAGAGAAAGATCATTTGATTGAACCGTTCAAAAAACTAGAGAGAGCTGTACCGGGATCCACGCCCCAGAAATTTTGTACACTACAGACATGAGATCCATTGAATGTAATAAACAAATGGACTCTATGTAGAGGAGCGTAGAGATAGAGTCGAGATTACAAATATTTATCAGATAGGATAGAGGAGATCGGATGAGAGATAGATATATGCAGAGATGTATGAGTAAGAGAGTATCTAAAAATATCAGAGAGCGATAGAGTTACGAGCAGATAGAGGAGTATTTGTCCGTAGAGAGATGGGAGTATGAGAGGGTACTATATAGAGAGAAAATATATAGAGCATCCAGCACAGAGAGAGGCGCTAAAACCAAACAGAAGCCTGTCGAAATATTTTACTTATAGTTAATGAAATATACTAGCTGCGTAGACAGAGCAGAAAAACTTCGTTTCCTTTCAACAATAGCCCCCATTGACATTCTGCACATTAAGAGTCAAATTTAAACCATTATTATTCTGAAAAATAAATTAGAGAGACTGAGTAGAGTAGATCGCTCGAGTTGAGAGTGGTCAGAGAGCGAGAATGCTATGGACAGATGGAGAGTAGAGAGAGCCCATATGTATAGTCTCCTTTTTCTTTGTCAAGGAAGAGGAAAAAAAAAGTTATTATTGAAGAGAGACCTAATATAGAGATATGAGGAGAGAATACCAGAGACGCAGTTTTCTTTCTAGACAGTAGATACACCCGAATTGAGATACGATGCGAGAGAGAGAGAGATGACACGGTAAACGCGCGATAATCCTAGATATAGATAGTAGAGATGAAAAATGACGCACTCCAATACAGGACATTAAAAGATCAGAGGCTATGTCGTTATACCAGATAGTATAGAGAGAGAGAGAGAGAGAGAGATCAGGCAGGGTTTATCCCAAACCTGATAGGTGTCTCGCAAAATCTATAAAAGTTCAATAAAAATTTGATATCATGCTCCTAGAGTATCGAGTTGAATTTTAGAGTATAGCAATAGATGAGAGAGAAGTAGAATGTAAAGAGGATAAAAATTATATATATATATAGACGCATAGCTTGTGCGGAGATAGAATTGAAGGGGAGAAAAAAAAATCTAGAGAGAGAGAGATAGATAAGTTCTCAATCATTACGTCGCATTCTAGAAGGAGTGATCTTTTGAGAGATAGATGTCTCTATGAGAGCTGAGGACAGTTACACGATAGAGAGAGAGAGATAGAGAGAGTGAGAGAGTTGGAGAGATGACTGATAGCGAGGAGAGATCCAGTCATTTATTGTGTTTATTTTTAGTGTTCTACATTAGACAAATTGTCCTAAGGAGAGAGAGGTGGCATTGAGAGATAGAGACAGATGAGGAGTGTTTGCAAATAACGTACAATGAAAATAAATACTGCAAAAAAAAAAAAAAAAAAAACACTTTATTTGTACACTTATTCTTTTTATGATAATTTCATTTTTCAAATGCAGTTTCAAAGTTAAAAGGAAAATTAAAATAAAATAGCAATAATAATTTTTACAGTGAGAAACTATTTAAAGCATTTTTGTTAAAGTTTTGAAAAATTTCGGAGGTGGTTTGAACCCTAGCTAAAAACGAGAACATGTGAGAGCTAAAACCGAACAATAACACACTTATAAGTTTCAAACTGATTATTAGCTATGGGTGTAATTGCTTCAACTGTGAGTTAGCTGCACTTAGGATTTGATTGAACGGTTTCTATCCTGAAAAAAATTGCTGGGTTTTCCCCATAACAGACAGGCTAAGCGCCCCCCCCCCCTCTTTTTTTTGCTTAAAAATGATTTTTGCATAAAAATGATTATGATAAATGATTATTGATACATAACAGAACGGCTAGCAGCCTTTTTTTTTTTTTTTTTGCATAAAAATTATTCTTGCATGAAAATGATTGCGATAAATGATTATTGATACGTTTTCATTTACTTTTACTTATTTCTTTCTTTCTCTCTTTTCCTTTTAAGTTGAGTTGAGATCCTGCCCCCCCCCCCCCCCGCCTTTTTATGGTATAAAACGGTTGCAGCCATCATTATTGTGATCAAAATCATGGGTCTTTTTAAACTGTTTGTACTTTAGGACACAGCTACGGACGAAAGAATAACTTAATTTTTGTAATCAAGGAATTGGAGGGTAATTAAGTGTGCACATGGGCTCCCACATGCGAAATTTTAAGGGACGAGGAGGGATGGCTCAGATATTTTCCCTATGATTTAGCTAGATATTTTCGCCGTGGAAAGCAATTTCAGTGCAGATCGGAGTTTTGATAACTTATTCATTAACGGATGAAGAAGAAATGTTTTGACATTTTTGCTGGAAAAAAAGTGCTAAAAGCAAGGAAGTATTATTTTCTGGGGGGAAGGGCGGGGGGGGGGCTTGGTCCCCCCAGCGCCAGCAACAGCAGTCTTTCTTCATTGAAACAAGAGCTCCTTGAAACCTAGAAAACATGCGTCTGCTGTTTTTTCCCGTTTTCCATCTCAAAAAAAAAAAAAAAAAAAAAAACTGTACCAAGGGTCTCAACTACAACTTCTCCAAAAATGTACAAGGAGCTTGGTTGGAAGCGGAAGCTAAAATTAAAATTACACTTCAAGGAGAAATGTGAATATTTAAAAAAATGATGGAATGTTTCTAAAATTTACTGAAACTGTCGGAAATTAAAAAACATTACAAAATAAAAAAAAGCATGAAATTAAGTTTTTCACACAGTAAAATTCAGCAGTCAAAAACAAAGTTTAAGGTGCAAAAAATTGAAGTGCAATATTTCGCTTCGAAAAAAATAATTAAAAACTGAAAATTTTCACTGTACAATTTTGAAGTAATGTGTACATTTTGAATGTTTCTCTTTTAACTGTGCTGTACAGACTGAAAGAGAGAAATCATTGGCAGTGAATTAAGAAAGACGGGAGAGGTTGGGGGGGGGGGGGGTGATCCCTCCTCAAATAAATGAGATTCTCATATGACCTCAATCATAAATTATTTTTATAATTGCTATTCATCCTTTCAACCAACTTTGTTTTCGTAGAAATTTCTCCATTTTCTCTCCTATAAGTTGAAAAAGAGCAGACGATTCTTTGTAATAAATTATCGTTTGCTTCATTTGATAATGTATCTTACTTGGAATAAATCAAAGTAAGATGAGATTTGCACACGCACATGGCTTGCGTGTGCTAAGCATTTCCAATACGATAATAAATAATTTAGATCCCAGATTTTTTTGAACACATGTATGCATATTGAACCAGATGATATATTGAATACAAGAAATGCCTTTGTGCGATTGATGTGAAGTTTTAATCCAACGTTAAATAAGCACAAATGTACAGGTATACTGCAGACACGTGTTTCGGGGCTACAAGGATTTCAAACTTTGATGACCTGTTTGGACCTGTTGGTCCAAACTTGTTCTGACCTGTCAGTAACAGGTTAGAAACAGGACCTGTTACTGACCTGCTTCAATAATCATTTAGATTGAACACAATGGTTCAATCTAAATTGGTTTATGTTTGTATTTGTTCCTTATACAAATCCAGTTTTCGTCAGATTTTCATCAAACATGGCACAGAGCCATTTTTCAATGTTTATCGGATGATTCTTCATCCTAAAGCTCACACTTTTTGCATTGAAAAAGGGGTTCCTTGTAGCCCCGAAACACGTGTCTGCAGTACACCTGTACATTTGTGTTTATTTAACGTTGGATTAACACTTCACAGATGATATATTGTTTATTATGCTTCTCTTTTCGTTCTTTCTTTTTTTTCCAAATCATTTTCAGAGAGGGGGGGGGGGGTGCTCGCATTTTCTTCTGTGAATTTTTAGTACTGGAAATAATGATTAGTCGACTTCAGATGTCATGCAATGGGATGTGATACCCATTTGTAATTAGCATTCGTCACGTCAAAAATTGAAGAGCAATGTAATATTTAATACTTTATCTGCCTTAAATAAATTGGTGCAGCATGAATACGAAATGGTTCAATCTAAATGGATGTATGTTTGTATATGTGTTTGTTCCTTATACAAATCCAGTTTTCGTCAGATTTTCATCAAACATGGCACAGAGATTCCTTGATGCACAAGCATTCACACAGGCATTTAAAATTTAAAAAAAATTCAAAAAGTTCAAAATTCAAATTCTTTATTTCAAAACTAGCGGTACCTGCACGGCTTTGCCCGTGGTATAAAATTAAAAGTTCATTTGTAAAATAATTGATATAGCAGAAAAAATGCCCTATTTTAGTTGTAATTCAACTATAATTCCTTCAAAGTCTGACATAAAAATCTGGTATGGACCCACACTACTTCCTTTTACGTGTAAATGTCTTAGTAGATGCCTTAAGTGCTAAAATAGTGCTTGGAGTGAGCAAGATAACAGTTCAAACATTTATATCCCTAGTTTGCCACGAAACAATGCAAAAAAAAAAAAAAATCTGGTATGGACCCCACACTACTTCCTTTTACGTGTAAATTTCTTAGTAGTTGCCTTAAGTGTTAAAAAAAGTGCTTGGAGTGAGCAAGGTAACAATTCAAATATTTACTCCCCTAATCTGCCACGAAACAATGCAAAAAATATTTTGCAATGGTTAATTTTCTAAATATTGCTGATTTTAATATCATTCAGTAAATTTTTCGCAAAATATCGCCAATAACGCCAAGTTGAACCCAAATTCGAAAAAAAAAAAAAAAATAATCGCCAAATTTGTCGCCAACTTGGCGATATGTCGCCAAGTTGGCGTCAAACACTTGGCGACCAAAAGCTTGGCGACATATCGCCAAGTGGTCGCGCCAATTCATATCACTTGAGTCTGCATTGAAATTAACACTGATTTACCCCAAAAAAGGGGTAAAACACCCCCTTGGGAACATTCAAATGCAACCACAAGGGGAGGTGCACAACTAGACCATCCTCAGAGCCTACATACCAAGCTAGAAGCTTCTACGGCATATAGTTTTTGAGTTATGCGACCCACATACGCACACACGTACATACAGACGTCACGAGAAAACTCGTCGTAATTAACTCGGGGGTGGTGGAAAAAAAATTTTCGGCTGCTTATATGTTGGTAGGTGCATATGCACGTGCTGACAGGTCAAAAAAACTAAGGAATTTTCATTCGGGGGTGAGCAAAATCAAAATTTAGACTCAAATTTGAGTGATTTTTTTTTCGCGATCACAATACTTCCTTTACTACGTAAAAGGAAGTAAAAATGTTTTACAATGATTAATCTCCTAAATATCGCCGATTTTAACATCATTCAGTAGATTTTTCGCAAAATATCGCCAATAGCGCCAAATTGAACCGAAAAAAAATTTAGCTACAATTTATTCGCCAACTTGGCGATATGTCGCCAAATTGGCGGCAAATACTTGGCGACCAAAAGCTTGGCGATATATCGCCAAGTGGTCGTGCCAATTCATATCACTTTTGTCTGCATTGAAATTAGAGATGGAACGAAGCGGCATTTGGCCGAAGCGCCGAATACCGAAGCTTCGGCCAACTAATGGCCGAAGCTTCTGCTGGCGCACATATTGAAATTTTTGGATTAAATGCATAATAAATGCGTAGAGTTTTATACTTTTCTCCATATGTTTTAATATTGTTAGCGTTACACAATATTTTCAGCTTACTGTGGCATTCTTAAATTGATTTCATTAATTAAAGTTTATTTTTATTTTGGTTGTTTTTATTTTAATGTTCTTAGTATTACACAACATTTTCAGCTTACTGAGTCATTCTTAAATTAATTTCACTAATTCAAAGTTTTCTTGTTTTGTTTTGCTTTGTACTGCTAGTACAAGAAAAGACGACATTACTATTTTTGTATTGCAAATTAGTAGTAGGAAGCTCTACTTGGAACATGAAAAGCTCAGTCTGCAATTCAGTTGATGTTTTATAAAAAAAACTGATATGTATGATCATGTATTATACCGTAGAACTACCCAGTCTACTACTATTTACGCTGTGTTATATATTTATCTTAATATTCTTAATGAAAAATGCTTCAGTTTTTGGTGAATTCAAAAAAATAGTAGGGTAAAAGCACCAGTAGTCGGCTATTTAAGAGATCTTTTGTTGATCTTGGCTAACCTAGAACTTTCAGCTATCAATACAGTAACAAACACAAGGTAAAACTTTACAAGGATGAACATTTCTGATAGTGAATCATCTACTTGTTTCAGAAATAATAATAAAAAAAAATTATGTAAAAATCCAAGCTGTTGTCAACACTATAGTAAATGTTCCAGTAGTCGGCCACAGAATCATCTTACCTGAAAAATAAGCAAAATCGCAATCTTGGATGACGGGCACACCATTCAAAATGAAATGACTCATTACTAATTCAAGAAAAAGTACCCGAAACTTAACTGCCACTGATTGATGATTGAGGATAAATGCATGAATGTGTGAATGCGTCACATCTGATTTTGAATTAAAAATGTACTACTATTTATGAGGAGTTTTATGTCATTATGGCCGACTACTGGAGACTGACCGACTAGTGAAGCGCTTACCCTATCATGCATCCTTTTTTACTTGTCTTTCATTCGCTGCATAAATTTCAGGCCGAATCACAACTCATGCTTCGGCCAGACCGAAGCTTCGGCAATTTGGGCAAATTGGCCGAAGCTTCGGCCCGGCCGAAGCTTCTTTCCATCTCTAATTGAAATGAACACTGATTTACTCCACAAAAGGGGTAAAACACCCCCTTGGAACATTCGAATGCAACCCCAAGGGGAGATGCACAAAAATAAGCCAAAAGAGAAAATAAGAACAATTTTGTTGCTTACAGAAACCAACAGAAATCTTACAAAAGTTTAAAAGAAGAAGAAAGTTTCCTTTCCTAGTTTTAAAAACAAAACAACACATTTTCCGAAATGAAACACTTTAAAAAGAACTATGCAATAACGCAATTGATACGATATTTGGTTAATCTGTGCTTTAGATACCCTTTTCTCGCTAAATAGGCGATAGGCGTGCCAAGCGTGGTAACCCTGACTATTTTGAGTAGTTTCTCTCGGAGCTTTCAATTCTGCGAGACACGCAAAAACGCGCCAGTTGGTGACTTTTCGAAAACGCGCCAAGTAAGGTCCCAAAGCATTTTCACCGGGAAAAAGACAGGGTTGCCAGAGAATTGAAACAAAAAAATACTACGCCTCCTCTAAAAAAAATATTACAAAATACTACTGTTTCCAAACGTTGCCAAAATCAATGTTGCTGAAATGCGAAATCTATGAAAATGAAAAAAAAAATCCACCAAATCTTTTAATTAAGTCATTAGTATATTGGAAACAGGGTTGCCAGAAAAATACGCTCCTTATTTGGGCCGCAAAAATACTACCGTAGTATCAAAAATACTACGTCTGGCAACGCTGGAAAAATAACGAAACAAAAATAAGTATGAACACGTAACCATGGTAACAACATGAAAAATTGATTTCCGTTGATAAAATAATTCATTTCATCTATCTTTTCAAACAAATTTTATTCTCGAGCAAAACTATTTTAGAATCGTTTGGCTTGCTTTACTGAAGGTAAGCCTTGAATTCCGGGATTCTAAAAACAATTGTTACAGCTCTCCTGATGATCGTAGAAACTTCGAAAAAACTTCATTTTATGCAGAAAATTTGAAGCTTTCGAATGACATAAGACTTGAAAATGTGTGTGAAATATTTCTTCCCTATTTTATCGAATTTCCGCTAAGAACGAAATGGAATTTTCGAAAAATCGCTTCGAGGTGCAAAACTACATGCTACAAACTAATTTTGTACCAAGTGGCATGAAAATCGACCGAACGGTTTTGGCTCTACGCGCGTAAACAGAAAGAAAGAAAGACAAACCTTCAGCTTTATTATTAGTAGAGAAGAGATGGCCGTTTTCTTTCAATTTTGAATAAATAGAGTGATAGAGATAAGCCTTTAAGCAGGGCCGTATCCAGAGGTCGGGGAGAGGGTGACGCCCCCACCCCCCGAAATCCAAAATTTTTTACGTTGTGCAACAAAAAAAATTGTTTTTTTTTCCCTTTAAAAATGCAAAAAAAAAGGGAAGATTATCTTCTTAATTTTGCAACTATTAAACAAGTGAAAATTAGAAGAAGTCAAAAAAAAAAAAAGACATGGAGAACATTTTTTTTTCTAGAAAATAAAACTTTTTACCCCCATCTTCTTATTTACGTGGACTTAATGATCGCGCTGTTTTTAAGTCTTGAGTCAATACAAATCAATCTTCCACATGTATTTTGATCTGGTTGTCCCAAAGGTAATTTTACGTAAATTTCTCTCATTTTCGACTGTTCTATGTAATTCAAAATCAAAGCGATTTTTGCTTTATTTCATAATCAAATACTATCTCAACTCAATATCTAATTCAACTTTTCTCAACCTCTTTTGACCCCATGGATCCAGGGCCTGATTACCCAAAAGGCTCAGGAAGCATGAGCTTCCCATTAGAAATTTCAAGGGGCCCAAAAATGACTGGAAAACTGCTTAAAAATCCCAGTTTCGGGGCTTTTAAATTTGGTTTCACAGATAACAGGTTCAATGAAGCTCAGCATAACTGTTACTATGTACTTTTATGCTAATTTTGTAAAGTGATACATCTGATTCAAAGACAAACCTCTTTTATTCCATGAGAATTACAGTACCAACAGATGGATTAAACTTTAATCTGAATTCTGCTGGGCCACTTCAAGAATAATCTTTGTAGCATTAGTGAGTTTTGTGTCAATGTGCATGGTTTTCAGAAAATGTTCCTGAAACAAAAAGTGGAGGGCCCATACAAGTGACTGAGCTTCCCCCAACTTCAGAGGTTAATCGGGCCCTGCATGGATCCGTAAAAATTTGGAAAAGTTCGCAGACTGGTGAGGTGTTAAAGTTTGGAAAAAGTCTAGTTATTTACTGTCCGCCCGTGAACCCAGGTAGCACAAAAAACGTTTTAACGTTTTATAAACGTTTTTAATCCGTTGTCACAACGTTAATAACCATTTTACAACCTTTAAAAAACGAAGTGTGCTACTTGGGAAAGCTGCACCTAGCCGTAACCCACGGATTCCCGTGGGTTACGACCAGGGTTGCCAGATTCAGGAACTGTAAATACGGGACAAGCTCTTGGAGGGAGGGGGTGAAAGGTAGAATTTTTACAACCTTGACTTTAATATTAAACGTTTCTCCCAAACATAAATGAAGAAAAAAATACACAATGATCATATGAATAAAAACTTCATTTTTTACCATTGCATAATAATTTTTCGACATGAGTATTACTGGGAAAAAGTTTAACACTAATTATTGTGAAAATTCGTATTTCCCTGTCATGAACCACCTTTTTAATGAAGCAGGCACGTCATTTCAAATTATGCCGGGGAGAGGGTGCGAAATGTAAATTATACCAAATATGCATGTAAATTATACCCAAAAAAAAAAGCAAAAGCCATGCCCACTTTTTTGTGAATACATTAATTTCCCAAAACCGGGGGTGGGGGAGGATATTGACCACCCATCCTGATGTCCCAAATGACCGGCCTGTCTGGACGTGAAAGATAGAGTAGCTTTTACTGATGACTAATGTTTAACATGTACTTTTTCAGAAAGCTAGGCGTACCAATGGGAAAATTTGAATGCAAAATTAATTTTAATGAGTCATTAACAAAAATTTTGATTACATTTGAGCAGACATAGAATTAAACCTTACTACTTGAACTCATTATAAGAAGTTAATCTAAAACAAATGAAAAAATCAAATTTCAATATCTTTTGGGCGAAAAATGGGCAGTTTTGTCAATATTATACAACCTTTTACTTACATGATAATTAGTCTTATGCAATGTCGGAAAGCTCCTTTTTTTTTAAATCATATTTGCTACTCGATTTTATTTTTGCAATAATTCTTTCTAAGTTTTGATGGTCTTTAGTTTGTCATAAAGCTCACTGTAAGTTATATTTCTGTCGCTCATTGTAAAAATTATGTATCTTCATGTTCTTAAAACGCGTATTTGTTTGCTAAATGGAATAACATTTAGTTACGTTTTTTAGTACAAAAGCGAAGTGAAGCAAATTTCAAAAGATTAAAGTTGATTGATTCAAAAAATCTAGTGACTAATAGTAGCTCAACACATATATTTCTTTCATAATTGAAAAATTGAAAAGGGCTTTTTATATAATAAGGCATACTAAAATCATTTACAAGGAGATACACCACTTTTAGGACGAACGTTTGTTGAATTGATTGTCACAATATTTTATGCTCTAAATGAATAGCACATTACTTCAGAACAGGAGAATATTAAAATTCAATTTTTTTACGCTACTTCATTTTTTGCTTTACTTCATTTTTTCTGAAAATAATGTTTTGTTTTGTAAAATGCTGCTTCTAGCCAGAGTACGGGACTTTAGCCGTCCCGTATCAAGGTTCCCCGGGACGCGGGACAATATTTCAAATAACGGGATTGTCCCTTGAAATCCGGGACGTCTGGCAACACTGGTTACGACCGAGCACTCGCGAATTCGCCAGATTTAAAAACCGTAAAAACGGGACAGGCTCTTGAGGGACGGGGGTTATTGAGAGATGAAGTCTAAAGGTTGAATTTTTTCAACCTTGACTTTAATATTTTATTATTAAAGGTTTCTCACAAATATAAATGTGTAAAAAAATACACAATGAATAAAAACTTCATTTTTTACCATTTCATTGCTATTTTTCGTCATGAATTTTCGTGGGAAAACGTTCAAAACTAATTATTGTGAAAATTTGTATTTCACTGCTATTAACCCCCTTTTTCCTGACGCAGGCCCGTCGTTCAAAATTTCGCCGGGGGGGGGGGGGGGCAAAAGGTAAATTACACCAATTTTTTCAATGTAAAGTATACCAAAAAAAAGCAAAAGCCACGCCCACTTATATGTGAATAAAATAAATTCCCGAAACCAGGGGGGGGGGGGGGCTTTGACCCTCCGTCCTGATGTCCCAAATGACGGGCCTGTCATGGCGTGAAAGATATAATAGTCGCTTCTACTGATGACTAATGTTTAGTATGTACTCTTTTTCAAAAAGCTAGACGTACCAATGGGGAAATTTGAATGCAAAATAGTTTTAATGAATCATTAACAAACATTTTGATTACAATTCAGTAGACAGAGAATTAAACCTTACTACTTTAACGCACTATAAGAACTTAACCTACAACAAATAAAAAAAATCAATATTCAGTATCTTTTGGGGAAAAACTGTACAGTTTTGTCAATATTATAACATGATAATTATTCTTATATAACGACGGAAAATTCCTTTTTTTTTTAAATCATATTTGCTGCTTAATTTTACTGCTGCAATGATTCTTTATAAGTTATGATGGTCTTTAGGTTTCCATAAAGTTCACTGTAATTTATATTTCTGTTGCTCATTTATAAAAATTATGTATCTTCATGTTTTTAAAACGCGTATTTGTTTGCTAAATGGAATAACATTTAGTAGTTACATCCTTTAGTATAAAAGCGAAGGGAAGCAAATTTCAAAAGATTGAAATTGATTGATTAAAAACTCTAGTGACTAATAGTTAACTGAACAGAAAAAATTTCTTTCATAATTGAAAAATTGAGAAGGGTTTTTTATATAATAAGGCTTAGTAAATCATTTACAAGGAGATACACCACTTTTACAACGAACATTTGTTGAATTGATTGTCACAATAATTTTTGCTCTAAATGAATAGAACACCAACATTACTTCAGAACAGGAAAATATTATAATTCTTAATTCTTACCACTCTATTTCACATTTTTTGTCTCACTTCATTTTTTTCTGAAAATAATGTTTCGTTTTGTAAAACGCTTCTTCTATCCAGAATACGGGACTTTAGCCGTCCCCGATCAAGGTTCCCCGGAACACGGGACAATATTTTAAAAACGGGACTGTCCCTTGAAATCAGGGACGTCTGGCAACCCTAGTTGTGAGTGGAAACTTTCCGAAGTTTTCAATTTAAAACTTGCATTTTTTGCTATCCTTTTGACATATTCAACTTAACTATTGTATTTGAAATTAGCATCGTTCACGTTGTTTGATAAGGCTCAAAATGCTTCTTATCATTCTTCCCCTTATTGTTATCTTACCTATTACCCCTATTTTGGTAAGACCAGAGAAGACCTGACGCATGCGTAAATACGCGGAAGGTTTAACCTAAGAAAATCAAACAGTATTTCAATTCGTGCTATAAAAAAATAAAAATATCAATCATTGACATAAATACAAAAATAAAAAACCAAGAAATGATCCAAAAAATGTAATCCGTTTCGCAAATACTCACAACAACAATCATAAGCTTGTGAGCTTAGTACTAAAAAAAGCTATTATTATACTTAACAGGGGTGCCCACTGCCCATCCCCCCCCCCCAAGCTCAATGGCGCAAATCCCCCCCCCCCCTAAATTTTTCACAACAGTCTTGAGCTTTTTATTTTTAATTTTACCCCTCTTTTTAAATTTATTTATTTTTTTAATATTAATTATTTATATTTTTCAATTATAACTATTATTTTTTTTATATATTATTAATTTTTTTAAAAGCTCGAATTATGCGCAGAATTGCTTTTTTCTTTTCCAGACATTCCCAGCACACACACAAGCACACAAAATAAATAAATAAATAAATAAATAAATAATAAAGAAAAAAATAATTGAAAAAAAAATAAATTATTAAATAACGTTAAATAAATAAATAAATTAGTTTTAAAAAATCCCCCCCCCCTTGTGGGCACTCCTGACACTTAAAAGTTCCGTAACAGTACAGTGGCCGCCGCTTCTAAGAATCATGTTTGTTCCGAACATTTTGATTTAATTAAGCGGCGGATTCAATAAAGCGGCTAGTTCAATAAGGCTTTTTATGGTTCTTTAACTGGCGCCCATTGTAGATACTGTTGACATTCACATCGTGTCGCAATCAACGGGCAAAATCATCAATTTTAATCTGCTTGCAGTTTATTTTGTTTCAGTTATACAGTATGACAAGAGGGGTGGGGGGGGGGCACCAAATAAAGCTTGCTCCTAGCTTCCTCTAATTAATGTCATAGTCGGGCCCTGAGTTGAGGAACCCTGATCTAATTTTCACACAAGGAAAATGCTTCATTGGTTGGTTACATGCAATAATTACTAACTCAAGCTTTATATTTTATTTATTTGTTGACTTGTCGCGATAAAAGATGTTTTAACAATGAAGAGCCAATGAACTATCGATGCTGACGTAGGTGAAAAGCTTGCTCGTCTTTTGCGAAGTAATCAAGTTCGCGATAAGACGAAAAAATTTTTCAATGAAATCAGTTTATAAAACTACTTCAGATGTAAAATGTAACTAAAACAATTGAAGTTGCAAACTACAGCGTGGTTGGACATTGCTTTGGCAGAATCATATGCAGCGGGTGATCCCGCACTATAAAAAATATTTTAATAGTTTTTTTTTTATTTATGTATTTATATATTTGTTTTAAAATTTATCTGCTTTTTTATTAGAATTTGTTTTTATTTTATTAAATTTCTTTTTATTTGTGTATTTATATAATAATTTTTAAATATATCTGAAGGGCCAGGGGGAAAAAAGATGAAAGTGACCAAAAAGCGATTTTGAGAAAAACGAAGAACAAAGTTTGATTTTTGTAGTTAATAGAATCTTCATGCACATTTCGGTCGATTCTCATCTTTTTTTCCACCTTGTTGTTCTACCATAAGGTATTACTCCTTTTTCATAGCCCCTAGATAGCTCTAATATCTCAAAATTGACGAAAAAGTGACTTTCATCTTTGATATCAAAAAGTGACTTTCATCTCCCCCTGGCCCTTCATCTGCCTTTTTTATTATTATTTGTTTTTATTTTATATTAATTCAGTTATTTTTATTTATTTATTTTGTATCGAATTCTGAGATGTATTTTCATCTTTGGTAAAATTATTTGATTTATAAGTTTCACTTTATTATTTTTGTTATTTGTTATTTTCTTATAAGTAATTCAACTTCACTCATTTAACATCAGTAATTTTTTTTAAATAAAATTATAAAATGTGTTTGAAAAAGGTATTAAATTACTATTGCCTCTCTTTGAATAATTTTATTTTTAAAACCAGGGGCGAAACTTGTCTTTATTTTATTTACTTTTTTATTTATTTATTTACAGGGTTCCTGCTGTTCATTTTAACGTAAGTGAAATAAGATTCTCTCCCAGGAATTTTTCGTTTTTTATATTTATTTTAAGATGACAGCTGGCTGATGGCTATGATAGTTACAACTGCCATAGTATTATTATCAGTGAACAGAATGATCTGAAGTTTAGCCACAAAAATAGAGGAGGGGAGGGGGATTTGAGATTATTATTATTATTATTATTATTATTTTGGTTTGCTGAACGCTCAAAGACCTCAGGAACTTCGAATTAAAAAATCCTACTAATTATACACTAAACATAATATATTTTTTAAACTCCTTTTTCACTAAACTTACACCAAAACGCGTTTTATAAGATCACTATTTTCTAAATTTCTTTTCTCCTTTTTCTTTTGAGGCACTGATACATTTTTTCGAACGATAAAGAGTAGTGCATTAACATACCATTTAATATATAATTTATTAAAATGCTAGCAAAAATACCCGGTGCTGCCTGGGTCAGTAATAATATTGAGAAACTATTCTGTACCTCAGAACCAGAACGACGTAAGTCCAAAAATGGCGATTTTAACTTTATTAATGAATCATATGTAGACCCTTATTTTGCATCGACCCATGAGAACGGTATTCTATAGAGCAAATTCCTTCCAATTATTTAGCAACATTAAAAAGCGCGAATCCCATCCTTTGCATGCATCCGACAATCATTTTTCCCTCCCCATGAAAAGTTACCAAAATGGACTTACGTCAGTCTGGTTCTGAGGTATAGAATTTATACTCACCTTTGGGGGTTTTTTTTTTTTCCTGAACTGAAAGAACTCAAAACACACCGCTTTGACGATTTTTAAAATGTCGCCAAATTTGCGGTAACTGTTTTGTTATACCTAGCATAATTTTGCTCCCCTCCCTACTTTATAAAAATACATTAAGTAATATTATGTCACTAATTTTTGTCAGAGAAATAGTCATCAAATGCCGAGATACTATTGCTGACCATAAAATGACGCTAAAAGTTTGTGTCCTAAATGATTTCAAAATTAATGGGAACATTTGACAATTATTTGTGCAAAAACGCAAATTAATGGTAATTTTAGTCTTGTTTAAGGGTTTTATTAATTTAGTATGCGGATTACTTTACGTTTTGACATAATTTTAAAAAGGTCAAATATACGGAATCGGGAAACAAAAGAAAAAAAAACTGAACTTTTTCAAATGTGGGAGTATTCTATCGATGATAATGATTTTGCCGCAGTCGATGAATATCAGACAATAATCGTTTTATTTTGGTTACGTCGTGCAAGAAGTAAAGTACTATTTTCTTACAAAAGTACTATTATGAAGTGTTTGTCACAAAAACTGGTGTTAGTTCGAAAAATCGCTGAGAATCTCAGTTATTAAAATCTTCTTGCAACAAATTTGGCAAAACTCCTGTTCAACTGGATACTAAGTAACTGCTCAATTATGAACTTAATCCATTTATTAGTTGCCAATCTCTTCAAGCGATTGCGTTACCCCCGATACTTTAAAACACATATTTACACAACTCGCGAAAACTTACTTACAACCAAGATTACAAAATATTTTAAAATACAAATCATGGCAAAAGCTCGTTAGAGAGCGAGCGCGCGAGCGTTTTTAATATCTAAGTAAAAGCCCGGATATTTACCATGAAGCTGAAAAAAAATTACTTTTTGATTTGACTTGAGAAAAGTCTTGAAAATTTAATGCGAAAAGTGGAAATGATACATGCAATTCTAGCTATCGACAGGGAGTTGAGATGATGCGCTAAATACTGAATTAGTTTGTTGGAAGCCTTCGAGGATTTGTGTGAAAAATGCACCTTACATTGGAATGAAAAAGCTCTACCAATCTAACTTTTTATTATTATTATTAAAGACGAACTTTTGTCATGACTTACTTTTGTCATGGTTTTCACCTTTTGCTTCCGGTTGCAGAGTTAAATTCAGCCGCGTGAACTTAAACGCACTTCCGCTTTATAGTAGAGCGAGCGGCACAGTGCGTAACACAAAATAAATTTAACAAACAATAAATTTAACACATTAATCTCAAGGCTAACCAAAACAAAGATATATTTGCAGATTGTGGGCATTTAATCTTCATGTGAGCTATGTATAAGCCTTTCATATAAATAATTTTACTTATGTAAGAATCATCATGCGTGCGAAACGAAACAATGCGTCACGCCGCTCCGCTGTAAAGACGTTTAGAATTGAATTTTAAAAGGGACAAGTGGTAAGAAAAAGAGAGAGACGAAGATATTGGGGGTGACCAGGTGGAAGGAAAGGGAATGTGTTGTGGAATTTGGGCATTAAGTCATTATATAAGCTAAAAAAGTACGCCTTTAATATAAATGCTTTTATTTATTTGTGTGAGGATTCTCTTGTGATAATGGCACAAAGCGTTAGGGCCCCCTGCTTCAAAAACGTTTTTAATGGATTTTCTAACATT
>JAXGGA010019245.1:0-20435 GCA_038373865.1 Uloborus plumipes
GTCGTTCTGGCAACTTTTCAAAGAGATCAAAGACACGTTCACTTTTACAACTACTACAAAAGTGATACCCTATATTAAAATCAAATACCCAAGGCTACTACTAAACTAAATACTAACGTTATCGCAAAACTACCATAGTATTTTGAAACAATAAAAGCTACAATTAAGGTTTACCGAGCTAAGCCTTGGCTTGAAATGTCGCATTTAAAATTGATTTGAACAACGATGGTAACGATTTTACCGTTTGAGCAAAAAATTTAACTTTTTCAAACTTCAATCGCTTATAAGTCGCTTAAACGTGGATTTTCGAGATTCTCGTTACGCGGCGCTAGCGGAGAAACGTTCTAAAGAACGCATTTTTTTAAATCTTTCGAATGAAATCAAAATGGAGACGATACGACAATTATTTCGCTAGATAGAGTCAATTTTGTGCCCAAAAATTGAAGTTCGAATAAAAAACGAACCGACACTTTTTAGAGGGTGGGTCTAATTTTCGTCAATAGCCCGCGGGATAAGCTTCAAAATCATAAATTTTCATGCAATTCGATAAAGAAATGAGCGAGTTTCGACCGGGTATAGGATTCGGCTTAGAGAAATAATATATCTTAATACTATTATAAATGCGAAAGTTTGGATGTTTGGATGTATGGATGTTTGGATGTTTGGATGTTTGTTCCTCTTTCACGCAAAAACTACTGAACGGATTTTCATGAAACTTTTACCATAATGTAGCTTATACATCAGAATAACACATAGGCTATAATTTATAACGATATTCGAAAAAGTTCGATTGGTAGCGCTTTTTTCATTCCAATTTAAGGTACATTTTTCGCATAAATCCGCGAAGGCTTTCAACAAACTAATTCAGTATTTAGTGTATCATCTCAACTCCCTGTCGATAGCTAGAATTGCGTGTATCATTTCCGCTTTTCGCATTAAATGTTCAAGGCTTTTCTCAAGTCAAATCAAAATGTAATTTTTTTTCAGCTTCATATTTAATATCCAGGCTTTTACATAGACATTGGAAACGCTCGCGCGCCCGCTCTCTAATGAGCTTATCATGATTTTTATTTAAAACATTTTGTAGTCTTAGTTTTAAGTTGCTTTGAGACGTGCAAATATTATTTTGTAGAATAAATTGTATTCCTTTATTAGAAGATTATTCACTACGTTAATTATTTTCTCGAGTTTTGTAAATATGTGTTTTAGAGTATCGATAATGTAACCGCTAGAAGAGATTGGCAACTAATAAATAGATTAGGTTCATTATTTTCCAATTTGATGGAGCTTTAAATACAACTTAACGGCATTTTTAAAATTTGCTTGCGGTGATTTGTCACTTTCTCGGAGTACTTATAATAGGCCAGTTTCTTAGTATCCGATTGAACAGGAATTTTGCCAAATTTGGTGCAAGATTTTAGTAACTGAGATTCTCGGCGATTTTTTCAACTGACACCAGTTTTTGTGCCAAAGACTACGTAATAATACTTTACTTTTTACACGACGTAAACAAAATAAAACGATTATTGTCTGATATTTATCGACTGCGGCAAAATCTTAATCATCGATATAATACTCCCATATTTGAAGAGTTGAGTTTTTTCTTTTCTTTTGTTTTCCGATTCCATATGTATGCATTAAAAACCTTTTTAAAAATATGTCAAAAAGAAAAGTAATCCACATACTAAATTAATAAAACCCTTAAACAAGATTAAAATTACCATTAATTTGCATTTTTGCACAAATAATTGCTAAATGTTTCCTATTAATTTCGAAATCATTAGGACAAAAACTTTTAACGTCATTTTATAGTCCGCAATAGTATATCAGCATTTGATGACTATTTCTCTGACAAAAATTAGTGACATAATAATACTTAATGTATTTTCATAAAGTAAGGAGGGGAGCAAAATTATCCTAGGTGTCCCAAAACAGTTTACCCAAAAATTTGGCGACATTTTAACAATCGTCAAAGCGGCAAGTTTTGAGTTCCTTCAGTTCAGGAAAAAAAACAAAGGTGAGTATATAAATTGTTTCTCAATATTATTACTGACCCAGGCAACGCCGGGTATTTTTGCTAGTGGAGATAATATATTATATCTCCATATATTATTTCTCTAAGTCGAATCCTATACCCGATCGAAACTCGCTCATTTCTTTATCGAATTGCAAGAAAATTTATGATTTTGAAGCTTATCCCGCGGGCTATTGACGAAAATTAGACCCACCCTCTAAAAAGTGTCGGTTCGTTTTTTATTCGAACTTCAATTTTTGGGTACAAAATTGACTCTATCTAGCGAAATAATTGTCGTATCGTCTCCATTTTGATTTCATTCGAAAGATTAAAAAAAATGCGTTCTTTAGAACGTTTCTCCGCTAGCGCCGCGTAACGAGAATCTCGAAAATCCACGTTTAAGCGACTTATAAGCGTTTGAAGTTTGAAAAAGTTAAATTTTTTGCTCAACTGTCAAAATCGTTACATTGTTGTTCAAATCATTTTTAAATGCGACATTTCAAGCCAAGGCTTAGCTCGGTAAACCTTAATTGTAACTTTTATTGTTTCAAAATACTATGGTAGTTTTGCGATAACGTTAGTATTTAGTTTAGTAGTAGCCTTGGGTATTTGATTTTAATACAGGGTATCACTTTTGTAGTAGTTGTAAAAGTGAACGTGTCTTTGATCTCTTTGAAAAGTTGTCAGAACGACGGCAGTAGATGGCGATGTTGTGCAAATGAAGCCAATAAAAATTGTCGTATTAAATTTTAAGTTTAGAGTTTTTTTTTTTTTTTGCGGAATTCCGCACGGGTCACCTAGTTATTATTATTAGGTCAAGAATAAAAGCTAACATTTAGTGCGCATTCATTCCTTCTGTCCTGATTCAAAAGTATCTATATGAACATATTTTTTAGGCTCTATACTCGATCCGGATCATCCCGAAATCCGGAAAAAACGCGGGTTATATATACGAAGTTCTATTATAACTTTAAACTGCTTAGACTACTTACATTCTATAAATTACGATGGGTTTACTGAAAAAGTCTCAAGGACTGTCATGAGTTTTGCAGCAAAATGAAGAAAATCGGTCCTATGTTGCTTCTTTGAATTTTCAGATTTCCATGACAACGAGAATAAGTCTAGCTCGTTGATTTCAATATTTATTTCACGAGACTCATTTTCATCCACATGGTTCCAAATTGTTTACGGTTGACGTTTATAGTTTAATTTCAGCAAGTTTTATATTAAAAAGGTTTTTTTTTTTTGTATTAAATCACGTTTTCAGGAAAAACACCTATGTAGATAAAATTTTTAATATTTTTACCCCAGATATCCCCGCACCGGTCATCATGGAGGCTTGCCCGGGGGGGGGGGGGATCTTAAATAACAAATCTGTATGAAAATTCAAAAATTTACTAATTCTCATTATTTAAGATGGATAGGAAATAAAAATACCATAACGGAATACGCTTTAAATATATTTTTTGTGACTTAAGTACAGGGGAAAACTGGCCATGTAATAACCGACTCTTTACTTCCGCATCCTTATTACCATTTCTTTTTCATACATATGATTCGTATTAGCTAATCTAGAAAATCACCAATCCTAATATAACGGGTGCGAATTTCTTCCATTTTTCTATTCCATTCTATTTGCAGAAGCAAGAAGTAAAATGAGTCAGGTCCTACCCAATTCGTGATAGCGAAAAACATAATTTGAATTCAAGACTCCAAAATTAAGAAAAATGTCAGTGGCTAATTGCAGGATTTATTTTTTCTTTCAACAGATAAACTAGGGAAGAACTGCAACTATTTTTACTCAAAATTTTTAAATTTTTGACTTATGCCACTAACAGTCTAACGCATTAAATAAATACAAATCGGACTTTTTTTCAAAATTTCTATCTACATGTGTCAAAATTGCTTATGTGCGTGCATCGATGCATTCATCCAATTGAGCTTGTTATCTGTTTGAAATGAATTTGTTATTGCGAAACAAAAGTCGTTTTTTTTTCTGTTTTGGAAATCTAAATGCAACTATTCAAAATAGCAATTTTCAAACATCGTGCATTAAATAGTAGAATCCATCTATGGTATTGTTGCATTACTTGTAGTTTGACGGTTTTTATGGGGCTTTTTTAAATAATAAATGCACATCAAACTACCTTTCAAAACTATAAAGCGTGCTCTCCATTAAAGTTGTGGAAAAATTGTAGCTTTATGTTATTACGTGTCAGTTAAACTACAAAATACGGTAAATTATGTGTACCAAGTTGCATTTTAAATGAAACGTTCAAACCTACAAAAACATAACTTCGGAGATGAATTTATTAGTTCCTGATCAATATTCTTATGTCTACTTGGGTGCATTTTTTTAAATGTATTTATTTATTTATTTATTGTAACATCAAATCTCTAATAGTGCGAAAAAGTTGCTTTATGTTATTGTCAGTATGTGTGCACAATTTCATTCATCAGAGTTGATCTTCACTTACCACTGGGGCTGTTTAATCCCCAGCGGCAACTGAAGATCAACTCTGATGAATGAAATTTTGTACACATTTTGAAGATAATTTAAGGCTTTTCCGCGACTACTGTAAATATGACAAAAAAAAAAAAGAATTGTTTTCGGTACACCCTAAGTCTTTTTTTTAATTATATCTTACTGTGTGAATAAGATTTTAATCAATTTCTGGAGGTAATCATATATAACGCATTGAGTAATGGAATGCAATACATGTCCTTTACTCCTCATATCAATGTAGTTTTGTATTATTTAGACTAAGTAAAAAGTTCTATAATATTGAAGTTGCTAAAATCAAGAATTAAAATGTTAAGCAGGAAACATTAAAATAGGTTTATACGGTAGAGAAAACGCCAATTTCATCGGCTGATTGCAAAGATTAAGGTTAAAATTTAAATTTTTGAGGTACGAAAAATCATAAGATAGCAAACAATACATATTTAATACCAGATAAAAATATTTCAATACTTCTAACCGCATAAATACGTTAGAATAACCATAAGTAATCATTCCATTTGAAGTCTGATGTCTTTAAAAGCAAGTGGTTGAGGAATATTTCTCTAGCAACCTTTTTTTTTTTTTTTTGCGGAAATACGAGCAAACATCTTTTAGCTAGGAAACAATAAACATAATAAAGCACTCGTAGTCAAGGAGAAATTGGACGGAAGATCATTGTCTTGCGCTTTCAGAAAAGTACCATTGTTATTTATTCTAACGGAAGAAAGTCATTGAATGGGAATGCATTCAGCCATTTGTCAAAGCTTTTCAAAAGCGATCATGCCACAAAAAATATCGACAACTGGATATGTCTATGTCGTACTGATTTTCTCATAATGGGGAATGGTGCATCTATTAATAGATCAGATAGCAATATTTTAAATCATAAACTGATACACGATTCTATGCGATGATTGGAAGTAACTCACTACAAGTAGCGAAACTACTGTAGTAGCTGCATTTTTTTAGTAGTTTGTAATGTAGCTCACTACTTTTTTTAAACAAGTAGAGTAGTGAGTAGCGCGATGCAAAAAAAATAGTAATCTGTGGCGATTTCTGAAAACTACATTTTAATTAAAAAAATCTATATATATAAAATCAAAGTTTGATGACGTCACGGATTCGGGTCAAACGCTCTCCTGGAAAATTTACGCAACGTATGATTATGAAAATTGGTACAAAATTATTCCGCATACTGATGATGTGCAAGACGTAGCCAAAATTTTTAAATTCGTCCTAGATTTTTAAAAAAGTTATTTAAAACTTATATTCACAACGTATCGCTCCTCTTTTTTTTGCACTCCAAAAGGGTTTTCTTTGTGATTGAAGTGAAATCAATTGCCAACTTCTGGCATGTGCCATGTGCGTTTATTTACAGTTTTCAAAGTAAGTGTCATTCGCTTTATTTCGTTCATTCCGCTCTGATTTATTTTCTTCTTTTGCTGGATTACTTTTTTTAATTTCCTGACATTTACTTTGTTTTTGGAGCAATAACTTTTCTTCTCTTTTACTTAATTTGGCGGATTATTTATTTACAAAAATTCTTCAATTCGTATTAGCACTATAGTATTAGTACGTTTTCCAGTATTTGGTAAGTAGCTGATAACATTGTTTATCAATTTTCCGCCAGGGTTTTTCTTTCAAAATTTTCAATTTACTTTCTAAAATTCTTTTGTGGCGGTTTACATACATTTATCACACGTGAAAATATTTACTTTTTGAAATTTCTACTACACCACTCATTGCATTGAAAAATTATGAAAAATCGCATTTTTATGGCACAAACTTATTGATTTTGTGTCATGTAATACTCCTACTTCATCTTCTTATCTCCAAACTGGTCAGACCAGCTCAAATAAACCATTGACCCTGAGGAAGTCCGCAACCAGCAAAGGAGACGAGTAAATATCCTCTCTGGAAATTCCGAGACAGTCCAAAATGTGTTTGGGAGAAGCTCGGTGCTGGTGGCATTTGGTACACTGGGGAAAGGTTTTCTCGCCATTTGTGTATTTTAAGGTTATGATATGGCCACTGGCCAGACGTGTTAGGCAGGTGTAGTATGATCTGTCTCCTGAAATGGTGAGAAAGAAGCCAGGTAATACACCTACTAAAAAGTTCTATTCAAGTATTCTTGTGCTGCCAAGCAGATATGCTAAATCCACTGAAACTTTTAAGAAACATATAAGAATCAACAAGTAGAAGTGGGTCTAACTTTTATCTCCATGGTTCAGAATTCTGGAAATCAGGAATTACTTAACCAAAAGTCGCTACTCTCAAACAATCAGCTGCTGCTGAAACTATTTGCCATATCCATTATGAGTTTACAGAAACTCGCAAGAATCTACAGCTACGAAGTAATAGTAAATACGTCTGCAGTTCAAGAAATATCAATTTTTGACTCTGGTCTGACAAACTACAGCAGTTTTTCCAGAAAATCTTGCTCCGAAATCCACTTAAACGCATAGAAGTGAGAAAAGGCGAAGAGTCAAGCAATTATTATTATTATTATTTTTGAACCATCTCGCCACTCACCTGTTTGTTATCTGACTATGTTATTTGCTTTTTTTCACTGATGCTTAATTTGCGCAACTGCGGTAAGTATACTTTTTGATATCAATAGCTTTTGTGAACTTTCTTTGTTTAAAATTATTTTCCCTTGACGTTTTTGTCCCCGACTTTTTTGTAATGTAAAACAAAATTTTCCAGTTATATTTCTGCCAAGATGTGTTTATACCCCCCCCCCCTCCATTTAAAAACCAAATTGTGTTATCTAATAATGTAACTAAAAAGTGTTTTTCAAGTATTTTGCTGTTGCCCAGCGAATATGCGAAACCCATGGAATGTTTGATGAAGGCATGAGCATACATATGTATAAATTAGTGTAATTTTTG
Source organism: Uloborus plumipes (assembly GCA_038373865.1). Lineage (NCBI taxonomy): Eukaryota > Metazoa > Arthropoda > Arachnida > Araneae > Uloboridae > Uloborus > Uloborus plumipes. Next base: position 7,409 of record JAXGGA010019245.1, read on the forward strand.
TCTCCATTATCCAGAGTCATTCTAATCAGAAATTGCTTAACTAAAAGCCCATGTTCTTAATTATTCAGCAGCTAACAGAATTTGCAAGAATCTACGGGTACGAAGCATTTTAAATTTGTTTAAATTTCATGAAATATCCATATTTTGACTCTGCTCCAACCCACTACAAGAGTTTTGGCAAAAATCTTTCCCTCCGAAAAACAATTTTAGTACGGAAGGGGGAGCGGGAGATTGAAATTAAGTTTTTTTTTTTCAACATCTCGACACTTAATTGACATTGTTCTGCCATTTTCATTTTTGCTAAAAAAATTCTAACTAATGTTTAGTTTGTGAAACTGAATTTAGTTTACTTCTTTTGGACGTCAATAGCTCCACTTAACTTTCGTTATTGAAAAACATTTTCCTCTGCAGATTTTGTTCCAAACTCTCCAACAAATAAATCAATTTTCAAATTTTATTTCTGCCGAGATGTGTTAATTTTCTGAAGCCATTACATGTCGAAAACAATTTTCGAAGAAAATATCATACTTTCTGAAAAACTGAGTAATCGCCTTTTGTGGCACAAACTTATGGATTTTGTGTCATGTAATACTCCTACCAAACAGTCTCAGTCAAGTATTCTGGTGCTGCCCAGCAGATACGCTAAACCCACTGAAAGTTTGAAGAAACACATAAGAATCGACAAGTACAAATGGGTGTTATTTTTATCTCCATAGCTCAGAAACATTGAAATCAAGAATTGCTTAACCAAAGGTCGCTACTCTCAAAAAATCAGCTGCTGATCTAACTATTAGCCAAATCCAGCACGAGTTTACAGAAACTCGCAAGAATCTACTGCTACGAAACCGTAGTAACTACCGTATATACTCGCGTATAAGTAGAGAAATTTAGTCCAAAAAATGAAGTTGAAAGTTAGGGGGTCGACTTATACGCGGGGCAGAATTTCCGAAAATTTTTCCCGAACAACAACCAGAAGATTTTTTCGATTCAGAGTCCAACTATTTTAAACAAACGCTAAAGAGGTAAATACTCATACATTCTACTGTATTTTTGCATGGTTTGATTATGAAATAAAGAATACATAATTACAATTAACGACCGACAGCGTAAAAAGTGCGGGAATTGCCGTATTGGCGAATTTTCCGATTGATGGTGTTTATCTTTTTGAAGCAGAATGTAATATGAATACATCGCAAAATTTCATTGATAATATTGCAAAATAAAAGCAACAGATAGCAAAAATTGTAACCTCAAAATCGAACTCTTACAAAAACCGCGATCGTAAAATCGAACCCTTTACAAAAATCGTGATCGCAAAAATGAAACCCTTTTTGTGAAAAGAATAACAATCGTGCTAATTTCAACATAAGAATGCCCACTATTTTTCATTTTCCTTCTTTTTAAAACGTTTATATTCAAAGATCGCGGTAAAACGTTCCCAGATCCGTACCGATGTACAAAAATCGCGATCGCAAAAATAAACCCTTTTTGTGAAAAAGAATAACAATCGGGATGTTTTTAACACAAGAATGTTCAGTGCATTTCATTTTTATTCTTTTCAAAACATTTATGTTAAAAAATCGCAGCAAACCGTTCCCGATCGTTTCAGAAAGTGCGGTCTCGACTTATATTTATTATTTTTTACCGATTTTCCTTCAAAAAGTAAGGGGGTCGACTTATGCGCGAGATCGACCTATACGCGAGCATATACGGTACGTCTACAGTTCAGGAAATATCAATTTTTGACTCTGCTCTGACACACTACATGAGTTTTTTCAGAAAATCTTGCTCCGAAATCCACTTTAACACATAAGAGTGGGAAAGGGCAAAGAGTCAAGCAATTATAAGTTTTTTTTTTTTTTTTTTGAAGCATCTCGCCACTTACCTGTTTGTTATCTGACTATCTTATTTGCTCCTTTGTACTGATGCTTAATTTGTTCAAATTTATTTTCCCTTGCAGGTTTTGTCTCCCACTTTTCTGTAATGTAAAGAAAATTTTTCCAATTATATTTCTGCCAAGATGTGTTTATACCCTCCCCCCCTCCATTTGAAAACCAAATTGTCTAAGAAATCGCCTTTTTGATTCAAACTTATGGATTTTGTGTTATGTAATACTCCTACCAAAAAAGTCTGTCAAGTATTCTGGTGCTGCCCAGTAGATATGCTAAACCCACTGAAAGTTTGAAGAAACACATAAGAATCGACAAGTACAAATGGGTGTTTTTTTATCTCCATGGTTCAAAATCGTTGAAATCAAGAATTGCTTACCCAAAGGTCGCTACTCTCAAATAATCAGCTTCTGATTGAACTATTTACTATTTTCATCTCCAGTTAAAGGAAAGTACATGAAGCAGTAATGACTTTGTTTGCATTTCAAGAAAGATCAATTGTTGACTCTGTTCCAGCCAACAGGAGTTTTTACCAAAAGTCATGCTCCAAATTCCATTTTCATATAGAGGGGGGGAGGGGGGGTCATGAAATGTGTGCAAAGTTTGCATTTATAAAAAAAAAGCAATTTTCGACACTGCTTCAGCGGATTAAAAGAGCTTTGGGAAAAATCTTGCACACAAATCCATTTAACCACAGGGAAGGGGGGGGGACTAAAAACCTGTCACTATTGTCTGTACTTTGAGTTTGCTTACACCCACAGTTGTTTAATTTGTGTAAATGAAGTAAACATCATTCTTTTGACTGCTAATAGTTCTACAAACTTTTCTTTATTGGAAAATATTTTCTCTTGCACTACTTATCTGTCATTGTTTTTTGTCTTTAAACTTTTCTCATACCTACTGATGTTTAATTTGCAAATGAAGTATTGCAATCAAGTGAAGTATTTGCAATGATTCTTTTGCAGACTGACAACTTCACATAAGTTTCTTTATTCAAAAATGTTTTCCCCTACTGGTTTTAATTTAAATTCCTTTGCAACATTAAGATGAATTTTAACCATTTTCCAAAAAAGGAAAAAATAACTTTTAATCTTTAAACTTATGACAATTCTCATCTTCAATTTCACAACTTTTAGATTTTGTCATGCTATATTCTTAACTAATGAGTCTCATCACATGTCCCGCAGCTGCACATCAGATGTGCAAAACCCCCTGATAGAGTAAAGAAATGCAATTGACAAGTACAAATCTGTTATTTTTGTGTTTATGGATCAGCATGATTCAAGTCAAGTATTGCTCTGACAAAAGAATACTATTTTCAAATAATCATCAGGAGCTTACAGAAACTCCTTAGAATCTAGAGATACGACGCCATCTTAACTTTGTGTACATATCAAGAAATAGTAATTTTTGACTGTTTCAATTCTCTAAAATAGTTATTGTGAAGAGTCTTACTCCCAAAACCATTTTAATTCAGGTCAGGGTAGTCATTCAATAAAGTTTATTTTTTAAAACATTTTGCCACTCATTTGGTGTTGTTCTCTGACTTTAATTTTTACTCATATCTACTTATGTTTAATTTGTGAAAATGCAGTTAGTGTATTTATTCTGCACGTCAATAACTCCGCTTATTTTTTTTAATTAAAAATCATTATTCTTACCAGTTTTTAATCACAATTCTTTTGCACCATTCAGCTGTACAGCTGGTTCTCTGTTTAACAATGCTTTATTTAACGACTATCTCTATTTAAAGACTACTTATTGTGGTCCCAGACATTCCACTGTAAATTTTTCAAAACTTCTATTACAACATATTTTCTACTTAAGGGCAATTTTTTTCGTCCCTTGAGAGTGGTTAAATAGAGAACCAACTGTTTTTTTAATTATGTTTCTGTCAAGATATGTCGCTTAAGCGATACATATCGCTAACCAACGTACAAGAAAATGTCATATTGTTTCAAAAGTTATGAAAATGCTCATCTACATGTCACAGCGTACGGATTTTTTCCAGTAATACTCCAATTTAAAAGCCTCATATAAGTATTCTGCTGCTGCCAAGCATATATGCTAAACTCATTGAAAGTTAAAAGAACCACATATGCGCGAACAAACAACTACAAACAGTGTTCCATGTAATTTCCATGACTCACCATTGTTCAAGTCATGACTTGATCTCAAATGTTCAGCCGCAGATTTAACGCTATGCCAAATTCATGAAGAGTTTATGTAAACTACAGCTATCAAGTAGTATTAACATAGTTTAACTTTCAAGAAATATCAAGTTTTGACTCAACTCCAAACCACTGAAAAAGTTTGCCAGAAAACTGGCGCACTAATTCAAGGCAAATGTCTTTATTTTTTTAATAAGCAATGGTAACATAAAATCTAAATTTAACATTATATTGCTGTACTTATTTTTGAAATTCGTTAATTATGAATACAGCGATTGCAGCGAAAATCCTTTAAATTTTACCACGGGCGAAGCCGTGGCGGGTAACGCTAGTAAATAAATAAATGAAAAAAAAAATTAAAAAAAAAGAAAACGAAGGAAAAAAACAAGGTGGTTCTTGTGGCGAATATTCGTAAAAATTGTAAAAAAAAATCTGAAAAGGACAAATTTCAGCAAAAAAAAGGAACAAGAAGGAAAAGTAACAAATAAATTCAGACAATTCCTATTTCTATTCCATATTCAAATGAGGTAATTTATTAAGGTAAACCACTTTTCAAATTTTTTGGTCGATCGTCAAACGGTGTATTCTTTTTATTTATTAATTTTTTAAAAAGTAGCGAAGTAGCAACTACATTTCAAAAGTAGTGTAGATCGCTACATTTATAAGAAAGTAGTTGTATCTGTAGTTAACTACATTTATAAGAAAATAGTTGTAGTTGTAGTTCGCTACGAAAAATATGTAGTTTTTCCTACCACTGATTCTGTGATAACTATCATACTTTTTGTATTGCAACTTTCGTAACTGGCTTCTTTTCTTAATCATTATTGTATTTAGGTGATTTCTATTTGTGGCAGACATGACATAAGCTGACCGTTCTTAAAGTAGTTAATATTAATTGATTTGACAGAAAATGATATGGAATGATTTGAGTATTGGTTTCAATTATAAAACACACTAAAATTTTATTGCAAGATAAAATATTTTTAATTTTCTGTGCTAAAACCTGCTGTGGCAGAGTTAAAAAAATTGCGACATTGATTTTGAGTGACTGACCATATGTTATTACTACTGTCTAATCTTTTATCGTAAAACCTTCCTCGCATCTGCGCATGCCTGAGGTCTCTTTGGATTTCCTCAAAATAGGGGAGAAATGCGAAGTAACATTCAACAGGAAGTAAGAAGCGAAAGCACCGGCAAGTGCGTCTCCTTATCCCATCACCCCTTTTTTCAAATGGAAGCGATCGTGACTGCCAGGTGCGCCAAACGCAGCTAGACAGTAATAATTCTTAATGTATATGAATGTCAAGTCTTGAATTTTTTGGGGAATCAAAGTAAAACTCGGATACATCAGGTCAATCTAAAAGGAAAATATTAACAAATTTGCAAAAAGCAAAAGATTTTTAAACATTTTTCAGCGTCACAGATAGCATAATGTTAAAATAACAAATTTTAGGTTTTAGAGGTAGTCTTGGAGTAATTAGTTACAAAAATATTAATACAATTATTTTATTATGTCTTGTTATTTTCTTAAATGTGACATTTTCAATGAACTAGAACAACACAATGCTAGTTTACCTATTTAATTTACATTATTTTGCACAAAAGCACTTTTTCTTACATTGCTGCATTAAGTTCCGTGAAAAATGTTGATAAATCTCCTAATAAAGAATATAGTAGCAGAAATACTTTACCATAAGTTTCCATTATATTTGAACATAGTCTGTATTTTTTTTTATTTTATATTTTAATTAATTGCATCATTATTTATTAACTTCCTTGTGTTTTGCGTTATTTTTTCACTAAGTAGCTGATCATTTTTCTCCCTATCTGTGCAAGAAATTAATCGTCAGTACTGACAACTTGATTAAATTCAACTTCTTAAAACCACTCTGGGGCAATAACATCGACAAAAAAGTAAAAATTGCAAATGGCAGTTAGAGCAATACGCTGAAGTCAAATGACGAATAATCATATCTAAAGTCTTAAAATATCCCTTTTAAAATGTTTTGGTACTTATAGTTTCTAAGAAAGGGAGCCATTTAATAGTTTAGTTAAATTTTGTTCTTCAGCAAAGATTATTAGTCACAGTGAACTATTATTTCTCTAAATTTACTAATCTTTTAAAGTTTTGTAATTTTCAAAACTATTTTAAATGAAACTCAATACTCGTTTTCTGCTTACTCAAAGTTAAATTCTCTTAAAGAAAACTTTGACGCAAGAATTTTATAATATGTTGCTGATTTTTATGTATTGATTTTATGCAGTTTTTCTTTGTTTCAATGTTTTTAACTCATAATGTTTCTATTCATAATTATCAGAAATAAGTGAATGGTTTTTAATATTATTCTTGCATTTTTATGATATTTTATAATTATCATAATAAATATTTTTTCGGTTTCGCAAATTCAGAATGGTTGGATTTCTTCAAAATGCACCAGAGGCTACGAAATTCAAGTGGGTATTGTATACCCTACTCTGTAATTTTGCCATGTGCTTCCCAAAAAGAAATTGCAAACAAATTTCATTCTGAACAGGGTAGTAAATTACATCAACTGTATTTTGTCTCAACATCCTCAAGTTTTGATGCTTACTTGTACATTTTATACAAATTATGGTAAAGATAATGTCCTATTATTTGCAGCTAGCGAATTTGCATCATTTTTTGGTGCAACATGCCACAAAATGTATTACAGTGTAATTAAGACTTTCTTCTCGTTTGAATTATTAATTTCGAAAAAATATCCCTGTGAAATTTTCTGACATTATATTTCTTTAATTATTCTTTGAAATAAAAATACATACAGTCAGAGAAATTAATTTCGCAATTCCTAAGTTCCGTTAAATATTTCATTGCTTTGTACTTCTCATTCTCAGAAAATCGACTGAAAATGATAACAAGTACTCTCTCGACAAACAAATGATATGCAACAAACTTCCTCAAAAGTTCAAAGCTTTAATGGCCGATCCATTCAACAGTGGCAAACTGGGATAAAATTTTCTTCAGTGTCGGGAAAGACATCAATCAGAGGTTTAATGCCCATTCTGCGACTAGAGACAAAATGTCCAGACAGACAGACTCCGAGCGGCAAGTCCCTGTCTTTTCCTCTTTATGTGGGGACTTCGGCAGATCTTTTAACTGAATTAAAACCGATCCAATGCCCTTCTCTATTTTTTTCTTTTTCTTTTTTTTTTTTAATTTTCCGTCTTGTGCCATTAGCGAGGGAGGATGTCGAGAGGTGGAGCAAACAGGTTACTTGTGGCTTATTGGGATCAATCATTTTTCCCCATTAATGAATAATAAAAATGCTACCCATCATTTAAACATTTTATTTCCCTTATTTCTGGAGATTCTGTATTCTGTATTTTGGAAATAAGTTTTTTTTCTTTCTTCCAGCTTTCATAATGCATAAAATGGCCCCGAGTTTGCAGTTTATATTTTATTTGCTTTTCAAGAAAAGATACCAAGCTTGTAATGGGGGAGATTCCGAAGTTTCAAAAGTATTTTTTTCTGAAAGAACACGCTTCAAAACATAGGAATTGACCATTTTTTTATTTTTTGACACAGTTATATATTTTTCATGAATTATTTTAACCGGGGCGCAGATGCTATTCCGAAAAAAAAACATCTGCGCATGACATCAGTGGTGCACGTAAGCGCGAAATCTAATTGGTTATAGTGAGATGACAAAAGTCGTGACGTCACCGATTCCTGCGATTGGACAACTCAAGTCAAGCAAAATGCTGTTATTATTGGAAAGAGAGCTGTTACGTGCACCACTGACGTCACAAAAACCACGCCCCGTTTTCAAGGTAGGGTATTTTAAAAAATTAATAAAAAATAAACTGTTGGGAAAATTAAAGTATTTTCCGGGCCCATGTTATTTTCGTATATCATTCTATCAATTTCAGTAACAAAAAGTAGCATTTTTGACTGAAGGAAACTCCCCCATTGCCTGTTGAGGCAAATTCTGCTTTAAAATTAAAAAATTTCGGTAAAAAATGATCAAATAAGAAGGCTGTAAATTTTCAGCATAAGCAAAAAAACTTTTTTCATTATATACAACACAAACTAGCAACACATTATTTTATATATATATATATATACTTATTTTTGTAAAGGCGTGAGATTTCCAAAAATTTCTTTGTAAATAATCGTAATGATTTAGTTGTTTAACATAAAATATTGGAGTGAGTTTTGCTGTTGATTGACCAGCTAAAATTAAATTCTACTTTTTAGTTCATAATGGTTTAAACCCTTTTTGTACGATATAAATACTATCCAACTAAAAATTACCTTATTAAACTAAAATGAAAAACAAAACAACTATTTCTTGCAGGCCATAACTTATGATGCGGACATAACACTTATTTGACAACTAAAAAATGGCTGCAGGTATGGAAAGTATAATGAGAAGTAGAACGCAGCTATCTGATTGGTCACCTAAGAAATAGTTCCGTTCGGATAAAACTGAAGTGAAATAAATGCTTTTTTAACGAAACAGTCACTTCCTCAATGCGATTTTAGGGGAATTTTTATGCAGTATGTTTACGAACTATTTAATTCTCTAGTTTCTAACTAGCTGAAAAATAATGCACCTTCTGCTCCCATTGCGACTTTTTGTGGTTAAACTTTTTCTGGTATTCTTTTAGCTTTACAAATGATATTCCATAGTGTCTGAAAAATGCTTTAGCGTAGGATATTAGAATTTGGTTCTTGTGCAAATAAACCTTCAAGCAACTGCAATTATACAATACAAGTATCTTAGCGTGGTTTTTCTTTTCCTAGTGATATTTAAGCATTTATTTAGCCTTTCGATTTATTTACCAGACCAGAAATTGCTTCTGCAAACAAACACTATTTGAAAAAGCGCGTCTAAATATGAAACCAAAACACGCTAAATGAATTGTAGCATGAAAATTCTCAGCGAAAGTAATTCATTATATAATCCTTGCTAACTTTCCCTTCAGCTAATATTCTTGCACTCAATAAAAATAACGTTTCAGTTAATTACACAGAGAATAAAATTCTATCTGCCATAAGTCATAATTATTTCCAGCCAATACCTTTTCTTTCGCGCGCGAAATCTTATCCACCTTCGTAAGCAATTAATTTAACTGCTTAGTTATTTCCACGTTATTTAAATGAGAACTCGAATTTGCATTCCAATGGAAGCGAGGAAAGGATGGTTGTCTTGTATTTCATTTTGCTTCTCTCTGCTGATTCCAGGACGAAAATATTTGTAAACATATATGCTAACTAAAATCTAAGCTTTGGGCATAAGAATAAAAGGTTTGTTTAGGTTATTTTTATGAAATGGAAGTATTTCCATTTTTATGTGTAGTAGATTCAAATGTTAAAGAGCATTTGTAACATTAAGAAATGGTGCATTTAGAAGTAAAATGCAGTTAGGTTTTGAGAGTGTTTCATGTTAAAAAAAATATATTGGTACGTACATGCTCAGTTTTTCTAGTGGAAAGGCAACATAAAACAACTCAATACTTGGACATTACCTGATTTTCAACATGAGCTCTTTGGTGGTACACAAAATTTCACGCCAGTTGTTTTGGAGCATATCAGCAAATATTTCTCCTATGATTTGAGGGATTCATTGATTTAGCTCTTCGATATCTAAAAAGGGAGTTTTTACGTAAAGGTCATGTTTCATGCTGTTTTTTCAAAAAAATAAAAATAAATTAAACAAACATTTATTTATTTACTTACTAGCAGTGCCCGCACGGCGATGCCCGTGCAATAATGTAAAAGAAGTCGACTGAATAAATTTAAATTCACACAAACCCTCTGAAGAAAAATTATGTTATTTCATTCAAATGTGCTCAACAAAACTTTAAATTCCACTAAAAGTCCTGTTAAAGTTTAAAACAATTCGCCAAATAAATCAAAAGGACATTAAGTTAAGTAAGCGACAGGAGATATTAATTACTCAAATTTAGTCCATTTTCAAGGCTTGACTCTATACGCTAATTTAAACCACTATATAACTTCGGGGACGAAAGAGCAGCTGGTCTTGAAAATGGACCTAGTGTTTCAGTTTTGCGTATAGAGTTAAGCCTTGAAAATTGACAGAATTTGAGTAATTTATATCTCCTGTTGTAATTACCGGAGAGAAATGAGCTAAAACTTTTCTTTTTCAGAAAAAAAACCCTTTCCAGCGATGTATAATGTTATGGGGTGAGAGAAAGTCCCTCCCCCCCTCAATTATACCGGATGCACCAAAAATGAGACTAATTAATTAATTTAATAATAACTAATTTGAGATTTCGAATTCGGCGTTCGAGGTGCAGTTTACTGGGATACGATCGAATTTTGTGCTAAGTTTCAGGTCTATAGGTGCTTCTGGCCGTCGGTTACAAACATAGGTAGGGGAGACTGGGGACGGTTGTGACGCGGGGCGGTTGTGACAGTCGTCATATTAGCTAAACCATAATTAATACCTGGTTGAAGCAAAGAGAGAGAGTATCAGCATATTTGTCTGAATGTGTGTCAAAGCATTGCGGTAGCCATCGAGCGACATTAACGCTAGCAGAGGGGTTGGTTACTTTTTAACAGTCAAAAGTAAGTTTTTTTGTTCGATGTCTTTTAGTAATTCCTGTTGAATGGGTACAGATAGAGAAATGAAAGTTTTCTCCCCGTTAGAAGTGAACCTTAATAGTGAAGTAGCAGTGATTACTTTTTATGTAGGCTATTTTGTATTGCCATGGCGATTGCTGTTTTCAAAAGTAGTGGGTTGGGGTCGGTTGTGACAAATTGCGTGGGGACGGTTGTGACACGAGTAAAGCATGTTTTTATCATATTTGATGCCCATAATACGCTTGGAGAAAATAGAAATAGGGCAGTGTGACCTAATGAAATATAAAGAAGCTTATAAAGAAGTGAAACTGTTTTTTCTTTCGGACAGCTTTGGAAATGCAACGTTAATCGTAAGTCTTTGCTACGAAACATTCATTCGTAAACGCGATGGAGCCAGCCGGCGCTGTCACAATGAAAACAACGTGTGCATAGGTTATATTGCTCATAATAAAGTGCTTTTGAGCTTACATATACGCTGAAAGCAGATATGAGAGTAAAATGGCTACTGAGAAATGGTCCCGTTCATTTATGAATAGAAATGTTTCACGTCTGTTCGTGTAGCTCATGCAACTAGCCTTTCAAGAGTAACAAGCTTCAATAAAACAAATAAATGTAGAATCTTTCTTTGATACTTGAGAATTGTTATGAACAGACACGGTTATGACCCACAGGATGTGCATAATGTTGCCAAAACAGACGTTACGAAATTCCAAAAACCTGATATTTTTGTAAAATTTGGTATAAGGCTACTTCAACTGAACGAGACACATTGTTAAATGTTAAACTTTCCCAGATGAAGGTCATGCTGAATTACGTTTAATATTACTTGAAATTAAAAGTGATCTAGACTGTTTTGCTGTATTTTTGAACTTGTCACAACCGACCCCAAGCACTGTCACAACCGCCCCTGGGGTGGGGTCGGTTGTGACATTTTTTCCTTTTTTGTTTAGTTTGGTCCTGTGAGTTAACTATTGTACTTAGGGAGAAAACTTTAGTGTTTATAAGCAGACAAATAAACACTTTAACATAAAAACAACTTTAAACCAGCTCACAGGCATTGCTAAGGGATCTATGGGGGAGCAAATGAAAATTGTCACAACCGTACCCAGTCTCCCCTACAAACAAACAAAGCGCGTTATCTTTATATATAGTTATATAGATTTATTTTAAAGCATGCAATGCGCTCAGTACTTTTTGGCTCATCTTGTATTTATAATAGCTTTAATACGTTGATAAATTAGGATTAACATAAATACTTGCAAAATTCAATTCCTTAGAAAAATTTTACCAGTCCTCTTTGATATTTTTGCTCGTACAAGTATAAAAATTTTCTTTAGAAAAAAACATACTAATTACGTGTGAATGTTTCATGCATTTTTGGCAGTTTTCTATGATTTTTCAGTAATGCTAATCATCTTATGTATAATTATTACAATAAGTACTTATTTTATTCTAAATATTTGATTTTTTTTTGGAGCATTGCTTAAATCTTATTTATTTATTAATTATTTTTATTTTATTAAAATGGACAAAAAAGACCCTTTGCCATTCGCAAATTTTTTTTCACAAATGCTTAACTGTCTCAAGGTAAAAAGTTTTTTTTTTTTTTTTTTTTTTTCTGCGAGGAAAAAAAATAAAAGAAAAGAAAAAAATGGGAGAGGGATACCTCGCAACTCCGAGCAAAAATCATATTTTTTTTAACTGCTGCCAAATACAATTAAATCTATATACATAAATGACTACTTTTTTAATGTATGTCCGGGGTAATCTTCAAAACTACTGGACCGATTTTAACATTTTTTTCACCGTAGATAGCTACATTAACAGGGATCAGGATAAGCTATAATTTATCGCTAAAAAGTTTAATGTCAAAAAGTTATTATGAAAATAGTAAATTTCATGAAATTTCCCCATTAAATGATTAAATTTGCAACCATTGTTGCAAAAATTTGTTGCCTCGCAACTACAATATTAATAGTAATCACAATGAAAATTTTAAATCAAGGCTTCTCTGTAGTAAGTAAGAAATTTATTGCTTTCTTAGGATTTTTGTATTCATCTATGCCAATAATCGATACCGGGTTAAATAAAAGGAATTGATTTTGGCAACAGTTAGAAAATTGAAAATGATTTTTCGGAAAATCACACGGATAAAATAAGTAACGCATTTTAGTTTGATTTCACGTTCTCCTCCACACCCAGTTAATCTACTGCATTGTCACAAAAAACACCTTTGAGAAATATGATTCTATTGGGCTTAGTTGAAAGTCATATATTTATTTTCTTGGATTTGGCATGTTGCATTTAAACCCGTGAGAACCGGGTACATCAACTAGTAATTAATAAAAAGGAAAGAACATCGCCGGTCCACAAATGTT
>JAXGGA010019246.1:0-20435 GCA_038373865.1 Uloborus plumipes
CTATGTTAATTTGCTCTGATTTTATGTTCTTCTCATAAAAGTGTTTTTTAAATCTTATATTCGCAAGGACAGAAAAAAATTTTTGGCAAAATAAGTATGTGCCCTCTGGGGGTCTATCGTAACTTATAAGGGACGATTTTTCTTTCCTAAATAACAAAGAATAATATTTTGATTTAAACAAAAACCCTCATAAATATTTTTTTAAATTATTTTTCTCGTTCATGTAAGAAACTGTTTGGTAACCAGATATACAAACATATTCTTTGGAAAAACAAACTGTCAGGCGTTAATGGGTTAATGTTCATTTTTCAAAAAATCAATTGTTGAAGCACAAACCAATTTTAACTGTTTGCATTTAACCATTGTTGCAAAAACTAAGTAAGAGAAAAGTCCATAGCGCCGTAACTATGACAACCATCAGGGGAAAAGGGTGGAGAATAAGAAATTAATTTACTTTGAGCCGCCAGCTCTCTTTACATTGGGTATAGTAATATTGTGTCATAAGAAAAAGGGAAGCCTTCATTCCCCTCATATTTAACTTTTTAGCCCTTGAGGAGAGGTCTAAGTTTATGGTCGTGGATACATGGTAGTAAATATATGATCTTTTTGCTCACGGTATATTTTCAGCTTCCAAGATCCGAATTTGGAGGATCTAGGATCCCACAAAAAAAATCAACTCCAAAATGGCGGATCAACCTTTATCTAAACATGGCGAGTTGTTTCAAAAAGGTGATATTTTTTTCTTTGGGGGAGAGGGGGAGCAAAGAAAAAAGCATCACTGGTCCGCTGGTCAAAGAAATTGAAAACCGCAGTTCTAGAGCGAGTTAATGGTGGATGTTGTGTTTTACGTGGAAACACAGTTTGAGCCAAAGAAGATGCTTTAATGCTCCCTTTCTTTGAAGAACAAAGTTCATAGACTTATGAACTCCAAAGTAAAATCTATCTACAAAAGCCATGAAGAAAAAAGTTAGAGAAATTTTGAATTTCTTGTCATTATTTTTGGTCAAATTGAAATGATATAAACTCTTCTTTGGGGGAAAGAATACTTGGTCATAATCTTTATGACTTTGGAAACTAAAGAGAAGAGCTAACCCTACGAGAAAATCAACTTTAAAATAAAAACTCCATTCACTTTCAAAAACTGATAAGAGTTGGAGAGACTTCCGTGCGAATGAAATTTTCATCGGAATGCTGGCCTCGTCCTTCTCAATGGAATCTGAAATCGTTGGACATGACCTGAATTTCAATCTAAACTTGTGGATTTGCAGCATGTGACTTCGCGCTAAAAGGTAACTTTCTTGAAATTCCTACCTTCAACACATTTTTATTCCAAGCACGTGTCTGAAATCCCGTTTACTGAGTGCATACACATCCATGATTCATACATTCTGTCTTTGTCAATACATTTACCTACGCATGTGAACAGTCACGTACAGTAACCCCTCGTTATATCGCGCTTTTCGGGGGACAAGAAAAAAGCGCTATATATCCGAAAGCGCGATATAACCGAAGTCATTAAAAATAGTTTTCTATTCAGCATGCAAGTAAATTATACGTACACATACATAAAAATTCGTTTATTTGCCTTGAAATCTTGAGTTTTATCTGGAAGCATTTTCTAGTAGAAAACAGATTCATCAGCATTATAGATTTGCTCATCTACCAAGTCTAGCTCAACAATTTTTCTATTCAATTCATCAGGAAAACATACTGCTGCTGTATCATTGGCCGATCGTTCTTCCCCGCAAATTTGTAATTGACCTATACTTTGTCTTTTTTGCCTCAAAATAAATGAGAAAGAGATCTTTTCTGAACACCTTACATATTTTCTCAAAAATGGTTTCGAACTAAAAGTTTTTTTTTTTGGGGGGGGGGGAGACAAAAGAAAAGAGCGATATATCCGAATGAGCGATATAACGAGGCGCGATATAATGAGGGGCTACTGTAGTAAATTTAAGAACACAAATACAGTAACTCCTCGTTAAAACGCGCCTCGTTATATGTCGTTCATTCGGATATTTCGCGCTTTTCCTCTGTCTCCCGAAAAATTATGCATATTTTTTGAAAAGGTGGTTTCATATTACTTGGAAGTAAGGACTTACTTAGAAGTAAGGGGGCTTATACTTTAATTTTTGCCTACCGTGTACAGATATACTTTAACATGCTTGAATTGGCAGCAGGGTTCGAGACCAAAGAATGTGGAAGCTTCGCAGTAGCATTTCCCGTTGGTCATTATCCTGGCTTAACAGTTATTAAAAGTGTCCTTTTCTAGAACGAATGTTAATTTTTATAATAACTGAATTTCTTTTCAGTGTCCTTTAGGGTTTTATGACTTAAGAGAACAAGTAAAGGGACCGTGACGTAATTGAAAAGCTCCAATTTCCGATTTCGGTGAATTACCATATTTTTTAGAAAATAACGAAGAAAAAAGATAATGACCTTATTTCTTCGAACGAAAAAAGCTCCGTTTAATCTTCCAATCAATTTACTGAATAAAAGAGTTCTCCCGGTTTAGTTTGTTCTTTTTGAATTCAATTCTTGATTGGTTCTTCTTCATTCTTATTACATTTTGAAAATGGAGTGCTGTTGAAATATTCCTCATTCTTGTAGATAATTTAATAGTTCTTAGACAAGTTCTTAGATTGTCCTGAATTACCATTTTATGTTACTTTGGCTATTTTCCCCCGTAGAGTTAATTGCTCTTTTAGGCATACACTTCTGTCGAATTTTATTATAACATCTTCTATTCTAAGATACATGGTAGAAAACGTGGAGCAAAGGGAATTGGTACTTGTAATACAGTCGAACCTTTTTATCTCGAACCTGCTTATCTCGAAAACCTCTCTATGTCGAAATGTTTCAATGTCCCTGCTTTTGCATCATAAATTTAATGTTTTTTCTCATGTTTATCTCGAATGATTTTTTGTAAAAACCTCTATATCTCGAATTTTGACGACTCTCATTTTTAAATTTCATCTCCAGCCACCTTGTCAATGGTATACCTTGGAAACAAAAATCATCTTTTGCACAATCAATGCTACCGATATAGTCATCACAATTAGTAAAACGTGAACTCACAACATGTCGTACAGTAAAATATTCAACAATATCAATGCAAAACAATCTATTAAGTATTTAACATTGTTCCAATTGCTTATTTTTGTAAATTTTATCACAACCTCTGTATCTGGAATCCTCAGTATCTTGATTTTTTCTTCTGTCCCTTGAAATTCGAGATAGACAGGTTTGACTGTATTTTATGGAACATCAGATTTTTTTTTATGAAGTGATAAAATTCCTGTTATTAAAATTTTAAATATTAATTGAGACCAGAGACGTGCCGTCTGGGTAGGCAAGGTAGGCAGTGCCTACCCATGAAGAAAACATACCAATTTTGAAATTTCAGTGAATGACACGTAATGCACTGATTTGGAAATATTAAGGCATTAAACAGCGAATAGAGCAGAAAAAAACCCGAAAATGTTCATTTTTCTTCCTTAAAAAGCACCGACTACCGCTGCTTTTCAACCACTGTATCTATACTGTGCGTAGTATTAGGAAGTGCACGTGCCCCGCACTTTTCTCCCCTAATATTCGAAAAGCGGCGACGAAAGGCTGTCCGAAAAGTGCCTTTGCGGTTTCTTTTGCTCTCCGCCGAAACTTGACTGCGTCATGCGTAGAACTGTGCCTGTAGAGTCTGTGGCGTTTCTACGGTCTAGACGTCTTGATACCGTCTTTTGTACAGTACTGTTGAATGCTTACAGTTTGCTATCTCCATTGTCGTGTTTATTTTTTTATCAAATACAGTAATTTTCAATTGTTTTAGGTTTATTTATTTATTTTTTTTTTTTTTTTTGTATCTCGCTTTTTCGTAGGATTAAGTTGAAACTGTATCCAGTATGGAAATGAGATATATACATTATATGCATATATGCAGGCGAATATTTCTGCATATATGTATATAATATGTATTGTAAGTAAACATCTTTCATATTCATATTATTTTATTGCTTTTCACATTTTATGCGTTTTTAAAGATCTATATTGTTCCACAAATCTGCGCACCTGCCTACCCTAGGCATTCATTGACGGCACGTGCCTGATTGAGACTGATGTCCGTACACTGTTAAAACTACAAGTTGCACAAGGCGCCTTTACGGGTGAAACGTTGTAGCACTAGCGGAACCCCCTGAGGGGTGCCACTTGTCTCTCTATGGCAACCTTGAAGGTGCCATTTGGCTCCATATGGCACTCTATGTGTGTCTAATGACACTCCAAGGAGTCAAGGAGCACCTTCTAGCGAAACATAGGGAGTCAAGTGGCACCCTTCATGGGATGCCTCTGGTGCTACAACGTTTAACCTTTAAAGGTGCCTTGTGAAACCTGTAGTTTTAACAGTGTAGAAGTGTTTATTTATTTAACATCAGGCACGCTTTGGTTTTAAAGGTTTGCAAAAAAAAATATTATTCAACCGCGACAAGATGGCCGGTGTCAATCAAATAAGAAAACGAGTCCATTCCTTAAAATAGGTAGAGAAGGAAGAAACTCCAGTGTGCCATATTTGCAAGTTTAGCGACATTTTGGCGAAGTGATAAGTTTTATGAAATATTAAATAATTCTTCGAGCCACACCTGCATTTGGCGAGGAAGTGAAAACAAGTCTTTGCTTTCTTTATTGCAACCCTTATGTTACCATTTTGTTTTTAAATTTAAATGAACAGTAGGAGGCGTTGCAGTCAATGGCCAATGGCTGCGGAAAGATATGAAACCAAGACCCACTTACTTTCTTGTATCCAATGAGAAATCTTTCTCGATTGTGCAAAAATTAAAATATTTTCCTCTTTGGCTAATTTTTCAAATTGGGAGACCAATTAAAATTAAGCAAGGTGACGTATTCAAGCTTTATAACCAATGCCGCAATTGTGAATCCCATTCCGCAATTTTCATCTGCGTATCACCCCTTCCTAAAAATGGACAATCCTGAAAAAAGGAGGAGTCATAGGCCATCTCTGCGAAGTTGAATAATATATATTGTTACAAATCTTGTAAATGGTTGTTGTTTTCCCTGCCTTGCGCCATTTTTTTAATTGTTCTTGGTGTCACTAGTTTTGGTTTTAGCTGGCGACATGCTGCAAAAGTATCTGAAGATATCACTTTTACCATTTGTATACCGGCCCTGTAACATTTTGTAGTTCCTCTACATTTGATAAGCATGAAGACATTTTTGCGCTGAGTTGTAATATTGTGGGTTTTTCTTTTTATCACTAGAATTTTCTTGAATGGATTATTTAAATTTGTGAATGAATCGAACACTCCGGACTTTGCTAGAATGTTGTAGAAATTTCCTTCCGAGTATAAATAGCTGTCCAACTGCCTTGAACACAGTTAGATAATTTTTCTCAGATTTGATTTCTGAGAGGCTCCGTTTATTCGCTTGGGCAAATGGTTGTTTTGCTCTTGTAATTTCTTAATTACTGTTCACGTTAGATACGTGGTGCTGAGTTACTGTTGAGAGTACAGTGTACTGTTTGCTACCTAATCTCAACCTGTCTCATGCATGAGACAAAGGAACAATTTTCTGTTATCTAAAGGTAAACATTTAGAGCAAAAATGAAATATTTCTTTCAGTTCTCTATTATAAAAAATAATTATTTTGTCTTTTTGTACTGCAGTTTTTTTTTTTTTTTTTTTGTTTAATTAATTTTGAGTTTGTAGATTTTCAAAAATGTCATTTATCATGAGTATTTCCCTTCGCCCAGCATTTCACAACATGGCTATTACTTTATGTTTATTGCACGAAGGTAATCCTTTTAATCCTAATTTGGACTACTTCTAGTATTCAACATTATTTTTTTCCCAAATGCTCACGCTGCTAGTTGAACTTTCATTTAAGAAATACAAAAGCTGAACAAAGTAACCCAACATTAAAAAATTTCTTCCATTCAAAAAATATACAAGATTTCTTAAACATAGTTTTGTTATTAAAGTTGAGCGAAAAGTACCATAACTTATTTAATGATTAAACACGAAGATTTCATTAAAAAGATAGTAAAAAGTTCAAAATTCAATTTTTTGCTAAACATTTACAAAATTGGTCGACATAAGTACAAATGACTTCGGTGCAATAGTGTAAAGCAATCACATCACATAAAGCTCTTTGCTTAGATCTGTAGTGCAAAATTTTGGGTCATGGCGATGAAAAACATTATTCTTTGGGTATGAAAGTTCCATGAAAGTCCGCTGGAACAGAAGAATTCGTTTTAAATGTTACTCTTGCCAGTTCCTTCATTGACTTAGCGTCCAAGACAAGCAACGATACTTTCGTCTCATCTTCTGTATATAACAATGTTGCCAAAACCACTCCTACAAATAAAAGAAAAAATGAGCTTCAATTATATCATATTTAATGTTATAAATTTGTCGAGGTAAAAATAGTTCAAAAGCTTAGATAGTTTCGTGAGCATTTGACGCGGATACGTGCAAAAAAATGCACACTGAATGGTATTTCATGTTGTAAATCAGGGGATTTTAAAATGGCGGACGTACCCCTAGAACGTTCTATAGCCAAAGAGTTCCCTGGTAAAAAAACCTGTTTTTTTCATGACTAATAGTTTTGAAATGAATCTACAAGGACTCAATAAGTGGGGTTTTTTCAATTTGACTTTGCAAGTGAATTAAAACCATCACAAAACTAGTACTATAAATACTTATAGGCTTTTACGGTGCGAAACTTTACTGCCACTGCAAAAAATGAACTGTTGTTTTTACAGTATAATACTGGCAGCCGAGGCTCCAATTTAAAACTGTAAAATGCACAGTAATAAACTGCAAAACTAGCAATTTTACAGTTGCTTACTGTAAAGTTAGCAATTTTACAGCTTATTGTCGTAAAATTTAGCTGCATTATACTGTAAAAACAGTATAATACTGGCAGCAGAGGTTACAGTTTAAAATTGTAAAATGCATTGTAATAAACTGCTAAATTAGCAATTTTACAGTTTAGTACTGTAAAAGTAGCAATTTTTACAGTTTATTACTGTATAATTAGCAATTTTTACAGTTTATTACTATATAATTAGCTGTATTATACTGCAAAAACAGCATTCATTTTTTACAGTGTATGAATTTAATTCAGCCGAGAGGACCAAAGGCAAATTGATGCACAAAGGAGTTTGAACATGTCGCATTATCATTCGAACATGGGGGAGGATGATTTTTTGAATCACAAAAGTTCGCCGACTGGTGCCCTGAGTGGTTCGAACCAGTTAATTTGAACGAGTTACAAGGCAATACAAGAACTTGAACGTAACGCTTTACCGCTAAGTCATCCTGTCGATTCTCAAATCGGAATAAGATTTTTTTAATGGTAGTAGCCAGAATTTGCTTACCAGAATCTTCTTCTGTGCCATTTGGCTTGGAAATAAAAACTGGTTCTGACGGAATGGTTCCAGCTTCATTCCAAGAAACTACCGTTTTGTTCTCTGTATTTACTTTTATCTGGAAAAAGAAAAAGAAAATTTAAAACGCATTGCGTTCTCTCGTAAAGTTAGTTTAAAAAAACTAAAAAATACGCTTTTAGAGTTAGCCAAACTCAACATATATAATATAGTTTAGCCTTTAGTATCAATAATAGTATTTACTTTTATCTGGAAAAAGAAAAAGAAAATTTAAAACGCATTGCGTTCTCTCGTAAAGTTAGTTTAAAAAAACTAAAAAATACGCTTTTAGAGTTAGCCAAACTCAACATATATAATATAGTTTAGCCTTTTGTGCCAATAATAGTATTGTATTACTTTTATGTTTGCAAAGAACGTGAATTTATATTTTATTCAGAGTTACATACAAATAACTGAAACACGAACATGTAATATACACTGAAGTGACAAAAGTCATGGGATAGTAATATGCAAATTTTCAGATGGCAGTAGCATCGCATAGAACAGGTATAAATGCGCAGTGCTTTTACAGAGCTTTCATTTCTGTTCAAGTTATTCATGTGAAGAGGTTTTAACGTGATGATGACCGCACTGACGTGAATTAACAGACTTTGAACGCGGAATGTTAGTTGGAGCTAGACGCATGGGTCATGCCATTTCGGAAATCGTTAGAGAATTCAACATTCCCAGATCCACTGTGTCAAGAGTGTGCCGAGAGTATGAAATTTCAGGCATAACATCCCACCATGGACAGCGCAGTGGTCGACCGCCTGCACTTAAAGATCGAGACCGGCGACGTCTGCAAAGAGTCGTAAATTCTAACAGACAAGCAACACTGCGTCAAATCACCGTAGAAATCAATGTGGGACGTACAATGGACGTGTCTGCTAGAACTGTGCGGAGAAATTTGGATTTCTTGGGCTATTCCAGCAGAAGACCGACTCGAGTGCCTTTACTAACAGAACGACATCGCTTGCAGCGACTCTCGTGGGCACGTGAGCATATCGGTTGGTCCCTAGATGAATGGAAAACCGTGGCCTGGTCCGATGAGTCACGATTTCAGCTGGTAAGAGCCGATGGTAGGGTTCGAGTGTGGCGCAGACCCCACGAAGCCATGGACCCAAACTGTCAGCAAGGCACTGTTCAAGCTGGTGGTGGCTCCGTAATGGTGTGGGCTGTTTTTTCATGGCATGGACTTGGTCCTCTAGTGCGACTGGACCGAACATTGACTGGAAATGCTTATGTGCAGCTACTTGGAGATCACTTGCAGCCATTCATGGACTTCATGTACCCAAACAACGATGGGATTTTTATGGATGACAATGCGCCATGTCACCGGGCCACAAATGTTCGCAATTGGTTTGAAGAAAATTCTGGACAATTCCAACGAATGATTTGGCCACCTAGATCGCCCGACATGAATCCCATTGAGCATTTATGGGACACCATCGAGAGGTCTGTTCTTGCCCAAAATCCTGCCCCATCAACGCTTTCACAATTATGGACGTCTATCGAGACAGCATGGCTCAATATTCCTGCAGAAGACTTCCAACGACTTGTTGAGTCCATGCCACGTCGAGTTGTTGCACTTAGCCGGGCAAAAGGAGGGCCGACACGATATTAAGAGGTATCCCATGACTTTTGTCACTTCAGTGTAGTTTAGCCTTTAGTATTCATAATAGCAATAAATATATTACTTTTATATTTGTACGGACCGTGAATTTATCTTTCATTCAGAGAAACATACATACAAACGAACAAACCCACATGTGAAACTAATAAAAGCGTATTAAAAAACATGCATGCTTCGTGAAAGAAACTTTTTATTCTGTTTAAAATAGGAATTTTTCGTGCACATTTGCTGATTTTCTTAAGTTCGGTTTGTCTTCCACATTTTGTGTGCTCATTTAACCCTCTAGCTGACGCGTTTTACGCATTAAAACACACGCACACGCTCGTAATGAGAGTTGGGAAAAAAAAGTGAAGAAAAACGTTAGGAACAAGAAAATGAAAATCCTTACCACTTGAGCGCAATCAAGTACATCGTCTTTTCCCATCGCATAAAAATATTTGTATTTTCTTCCATTGTGTTTTTCATAGTTAATTCTCGGAAGTTCTGGAGACCAATAATCTAGACATGGGATGATAAAAAAAAAATATTTTCATTAAAACTTCAGCTTAGTTACACTTACAAAAAAAATATAATACGTTGGATCCGCCGCTAGAGGGCGCCAGTGTTGCAGGGGAGATTTTTGCTGCTCTAAGCTAAGTGATATTTTTAATGTAAATTGTTTGTTTTTATTGTATCAGTGTTGGTATTTTTATTGTATTTCAGCATATAATTTAGTATTTCTGTGCATTGAGACTTATTTTTGCTTTACTTGCATTCTTAAAGTGTTTTTCAATTTTTTGAGCTAAGCCTAAAATGTGGTGATTCCTTTGTTGTTAGGCCTGTGTTCTTTGTTGGGTGTAGCAAGTTAGTTTATTTTTATTTACTACTGACTTAGTTATCTGCATTCTTTGTATCTTTATCTCAAATGATTTCTTATTTTAATTATTAGTAGTTACTCTTAAAATTTTGCACTTTTGTCTTTTTGCATTGCTTTTGTATAAGTGGATCATTTGAGTTATTATGGGTGTTATATGCATTTTGAAAGAGGTTAAGAATGGGAAGGGGAGCAGGTGGATTTCTTGCGACATTTGTCAGATGTTCTGCCTGTATGAGGGAAAAGAGGAGTCCATTTCTGAGGATGATTTCACTTGCACTAAGTGTGCTGAGCTCCTGGACTTAAAAAATAGGATGACCATTTTGCAGGCCCAAATAGCCTCAGGTTGTGGGACAGAGGAGGTAAACAATTCAGATGGAAATGGGGAAGTTATTAAAAAGGATGTGGGCATTAGCTGTGAGTTAGTTAGTGGGATTATTCCAGAGGAGAAGGGGGAAGTTAGCAGTAAGGAGACAGACTGGGAGACGAAGGGGGTAATATTGGGGGATTCTATGGTGCGTGAGGTGGGAAATTCAATCGGGAGGGTAAAACGTAAGGTGGCTAGGTGTTGTTTACCAGGGGCTCGGGTGAAGGATGTAAACAAGGTTGCAGAGAAGAGGGGGACATTTGATAAGGAGGATATGGTCACTTTATGGGTGGGAACGAACGATGTAGGCCGTAGTAATAATGAGGAATTTAGGAACGAGTGGAATTCTCTGTTGGATAAAGCAACCAACGGTTCGACCAGTGTCCAAGTGGTTGGGTTGCTGCCCAGGTACGGAGTCAATAGGAGCTGGTTAAACCAGCGGGCTAGGTGCATGAACCTGATACTCAAAGAATTTTGCCATATGCGCAGTATCAGATTCATCGATGTGTGGAGTTATTGTAAGCGAGATTGGATTGCTAGGGATGGCCTGCATCTGAGTTCTACAGGGGTTAAAATGGTTAGTGGTTTGGTTTTGGAGTATTCTGAGTCAAAAAACTAAGTTTGAAGGGGGGGCAGGGTTCACGGAGAAGATTGCAAAAATATGCAAACTATTTGGGTTTAATTAGGAATGGTAATAAGGAGGAAAATAAGAGTAGTCATTTCAACAATTTTGATTCAAGAAATCGTAAGGGGTTGAATAAAAACAAGTTGAGCATGCTTAAGGTTTTTTATACCAATGCTCGCAGTATTAGGAACAAGATGGAAGAATTAAAAAGCATAATCACAAATGAGAATTTGGATGTAATTGGAGTTACCGAGACATGGGCTACCAAAAATGATGATGATTTATTGTGTATTCCTGTGTATAATTTGTTTAGACAAGATAGAGTAGGTAAAAGAGGTGGTGGGGTTTTATTTTATGTTAGAGATACTTTAACTTGCAATGAATTGGCAATAAATGACAAACCTAATGATATTGACATGGTTTGGCTAGAATTGATGAGCGGTAAGGGTAAAAAATTACGTTTGGGTAACATTTATAGGCCACCTAATCTAAGCCAGGGTCAAGATGAACAGATGTATCGTATTATTAGAGACATGTCGAGTAAGGGACCGGTAATTATAATGGGGGATTTCAATTTTCCGGGCATTGATTGGAATAATTCTTACCCCAATAATAGTAGAGAAGAGGAATTTCTAAAAGTAATTGGTGACTGTTTTTTAGATCAAGTTGTTTCTGAGGGAACACGGCAGGATACTGTTTTGGATCTTGTTTTCTGCAATGTTGAAGGCTCTGTACAGGCATTATGTGTAGGGGAGCATATTGGGGATAGTGACCACAACAGCATTAGGTTTGGGATTAAGTTCGATATGCACAAAGACAAAAATTTTAGGTTTGTACCTAATTTCAGAAATACTGATTTTGTCGCACTCAGGCAGAGTTTGAAAGCGGTTTTTTCATCAGGTTTGGACAATAGCGATGTAAATTTGCAGTGGACAGAGTTTAAGGAAAAACTAGCAAAAACAGTTGGAGATTTTGTTCCTTTTAGGAGAAAAGGGGTAAACACAAAAATTTGGCCCATGTGGTTCACTAGGGAAACTAAGGATGCTCTAAATCGTAAGCAAGCTTCTTTTCGTCGATTAAAAGAAACTGGTCACAGCGCAGACAGGCTACAGTATTGTGAGGCTAGGCGTAGTTTTAAGTATTTGGTACGGTTTCAGAAAAGAGAATTGGAACAAAAGCTGGCAGATAATATTGACAGGAATCCAAAGGAGTTTTTTGCATACGCAAATTCTGGGAAAGTTCAAAATAGTCAAATTGGGCCACTAGTAGATGAGCATGGAAATTTAATTCAGAATGATGGTGATATAGCAAATGTTCTAAATGACTTTTTTTCCAGTGTTTTTAACGATAACTGTATCTCAACAGTTGACACAAGCAAGACACAAGCTACTACACAGCTTGAGGACTTTGTATTTTCCAGGGAGGACGTTTTACTTTATTTGAAAAAAATTAAAACCACAAAAGCTCCGGGACCAGATAATATTTATCCAAAAATTCTAGTAGAATGTGCAGAGGAATTAGTTGACGCTATAGTTAATATATTCAATGCTTCGTATAACTCAGGGATAGTGCCAGAGGACTGGAAACTAGCTAACATTACACCACTCTTCAAGAAAGGGTCTAGAGGTAATGCAGGAAATTATAGGCCTGTGAGTCTGACTTCAGTGGTATGTAAAATTTTTGAAACATTGATCAAAATTAAGATTATGAATTTCTTAGAAAATAATGGGCTGTTGAGTAGTTTGCAGTATGGTTTCAGAAAAGGTAAATCGTGTGCTACTAATTTATTACATTTCTACGACAACGTTACCTTGGCTTTAGATAGCAAAAAATGCGTAGATGTTGTTTACATAGATTTTCAAAAAGCTTTCGATAAGGTACCGCATGTAGCACTACTCAGCAAAGTAGCTGGTATAGGGGTAGGAGGTAAAATTCTAGTTTGGGTTAGGAATTGGCTGACAGGAAGGAAACAAAGAGTAGTTGTTAGGGGTAACTATTCTAAATGGAGTGAAGTTTTAAGTGGGGTTCCCCAAGGCTCAGTTTTAGGTCCCCTTTTGTTTATTATTTTTATGAATGACATTCATGAAAATGTTTCTGGAAACATGAATTGTTTTGCCGATGATGTAAAACTTATGGGGGTTGTAGAAAATGACGAACAAATAAATCAGCTGCAACAGGATTTGGATCATATTACTAAATGGGCAGACAAGTGGGGTATGGCAGTTAATGTTGGGAAATGTCAAGTGCTGCATTTCGGTCATGGAAATAAGCATACAAGCTATTATTTACAGGGTTCAGTCATTAGTAGGGCAGATAATGTTATGGATCTAGGTGTCTTAATAAATCAGGATTTCAAGTCCAGTCAACAGTGCAGCATAGCTAATAACAAAGCCAATAGGATGCTTGGGTTTATTAATAGATCTACACTGAAGTGACAAAAGTCATGGGATACCTCTTAATATCGTGTCGGCCCTCCTTTTGCCCGGCGAAGTGCAACAACTCGACGTGGCATGGACTCAACAAGTCGTTGGAAGTCTTCTGCAGGAATATTGAGCCATGCTGTCTCGATAGACGTCCATAATTGTGAAAGCGTTGATGGGGCAGGATTTTGGGCACGAACAGACCTCTCGATGGTGTCCCATAAATGCTCAATGGGATTCATGTCGGGCGATCTAGGTGGCCAAATCATTCGTTGGAATTGTCCAGAATTTTCTTCAAACCAATTGCGAACAGTTGTGGCCCGGTGACATGGCGCATTGTCATCCATAAAAATCCCATCGTTGTTTGGGTACATGAAGTCCATGAATGGCTGCAAGTGATCTCCAAGTAGCTGCACATAAGCATTTCCAGTCAATGTTCGGTCCAGTCGCACTAGAGGACCAAGTCCATGCCATGAAAAAACAGCCCACACCATTACGGAGCCACCACCAGCTTGAACAGTGCCTTGCTGACAGTTTGGGTCCATGGCTTCGTGGGGTCTGCGCCACACTCGAACCCTACCATCGGCTCTTACCAGCTGAAATCGTGACTCATCGGACCAGGCCACGGTTTTCCATTCATCTAGGGACCAACCGATATGCTCACGTGCCCACGAGAGTCGCTGCAAGCGATGTCGTTCTGTCAGTAAAGGCACTCGAGTCGGTCTTCTGCTGGAATAGCCCAAGAAATCCAAATTTCTCCGCACAGTTCTAGCAGACACGTCCATTGTACGTCCCACATTGATTTCTACGGTGATTTGACGCAGTGTTGCTTGTCTGTTAGAATTTACGACTCTTTGCAGACGTCGCCGGTCTCGATCTTTAAGTGCAGGCGGTCGACCACTGCGCTGTCCATGGTGGGATGTTATGCCTGAAATTTCATACTCTCGGCACACTCTTGACACAGTGGATCTGGGAATGTTGAATTCTCTAACGATTTCCGAAATGGCATGACCCATGCGTCTAGCTCCAACTAACATTCCGCGTTCAAAGTCTGTTAATTCACATCGTGCGGTCATCATCACGTTAAAACCTCTTCACATGAATAACTTGAACAGAAATGAAAGCTCTGTAAAAGCACTGCGCATTTATACCTGTTCTATGCGATGCTACTGCCATCTGAAAATTTGCATATTGCTATCCCATGACTTTTGTCACTTCAGTGTATTTCAAACAAATCTAAGAAGGTTCTTCTACCTCTATATAGAAGTTTGGTAAGACCTCATTTGGAGTATGCTGTTCAGTTTTGGTCTCCTTATCTGAAGAAAGACATTAATTTATTGGAAAGGGTACAAAGGAGGGCTACAAGGTTAGTGAATGGACTTTCTAATTTAGACTATGATTCCAGACTTAGAATGCTTAATATGTATAGTCTTGAGCAACGGAGAACCAGAAGGGACATGATTCAGTTATTTAAATTTATTAAAATGAATGATGTTGCAGGGTTGGATTTTTGCAAGGAAAGCAGGACAAGGGGTCATTGTTTTAAGCTGTTTAAACCTCAGGCGAACCTGGAAATTCGAAAAAATTACTATTTTAGCAGGGAAGTGGGAACTTGGAACAGCTTACCGGAAGAGGCGGTAAAGAGCAATGGAGTAGATGGCTTTAAGAGGGCCATTGATCTTCATTGGGGTCTTTAATCTGACTAGGACCAGCCAAGTTGGGCCCTGAGCCTGCTGCTGGTCGCCACATTTGTATTTGTATTTGTATTTGTTTTTTCGATATTAAATATGGAAACTATAAATCATTCGATGTCCAAAAACCCCATTCTTGAATAGAAGAATGATTTTTTTTTCTTTTTGCAATTTTATGGTTCTAAATTAAATTTTAAAAAATTATCAAACTTTTCTAAACCCTGGACAACAATTTGCGACAATTTCTGGACACCAAAGTAAAAATCTATGCCAAATTTAGATACCCGTGAAAGGCAAAATATGAATTTGTATAAGCTTTATTAATGCATATCTTCATTTCTTCTCTCTTCTACACGTATATGAAGAGAAAATATTCAATTTAACTTGCTTAATTAAATACGCTTAAAATAATATGTAGTGGATATTAACTATCGTAACAACTTGTTTGATAAAGTAACTGGGTTTTCATGTAGCCTTTTATCAAAAACAATGACATGGAGTGTATAATTTTCATTTAAAAGAAGATGCGGTATAAAACGTTTGAATGGAATACTTCATCGTGGTCGGAAAAACCTAGAAAATGCCAGTCTGTACCAGTTATGTAAATCAATATTTATGTATCAATATATGTTTGCCTGCACTGCAATACTAGCAGCGCAGGTTTCAGTTTAAAACTGTAAAATTCACAGTAATAACTTAATATTAGAAGTTATATCTGTACCTCAGAACCAGACTAACGTAAGTCCATTTTCGTCATTTTTCGGTAGAGGGGAAAAACGATTGTCGAATACATCGTTTTTCCCCTCTACTGAAAAATGACGAAAATGGACTTACGTTAGTCTGGTTCTGAGGTACAGATATATATATATATATATATATATATATATATATATATATATATATTACTGCTAATTTTACAGCTTATTACTGGGCATTTTCCAGTTTTAAACTGGAACCTCTGCTGCCAGTACAGACCCGTCATTTAGAGGGGCAGGGGGGGTCAATTGCCTCCCCTGGCTTTGAGAAATTAATGTATTTGCATATAAGTGGGCGTGGTTTTTGCTGTTTTCCGATGAAATTGCATT
Source organism: Uloborus plumipes (assembly GCA_038373865.1). NCBI lineage: Eukaryota > Metazoa > Arthropoda > Arachnida > Araneae > Uloboridae > Uloborus > Uloborus plumipes. The sequence goes on from JAXGGA010019246.1 coordinate 16,110, forward strand.
GTGTTTTCACCCTTTGCCCTCCCCCCCTGGAAAAAACTTGAAATGACGTCCCTGCGCCAGTATTATACTGTAAAAACAACAGTTTATGTTTTGCAATGTAATTTTATAAGTCATTGTACTTTACTGAGAAAGAATCTTTCTTTAAGTAAACAATGGAAGGATACATTGAGGTTTCATGCCCTGAACATTTTACTTCTTTCCTCTTATTTCTCCAGAAAAGATGATAGTAAATTTAAAATAATAAACATGAGAGAGAAATCAATAAGAACTTAACAAACGTTGTAGTGCGTTGATGTCAATACCAAAACTACTTATTACAGGATATGAAGATAATGTAATTTTGACGTTGTGTTCATTCAGCTGACAAATGTACATTGTACTAGTAATATGAGCTGCTTCATAAATTTAGTTACTAAGAGAAGTTTACCGCATAAAAATTTGATACAGATAACTTTCATATCGTAAATATAATTCAATTTTATTTATTTTTATTTTAACGAAAGTAATAGAATTAATTCTGACACGAACGGTATAAAAGATAAATTAGTAGTTACTAAATCAAACACTTCATAATACGAAGGTGTAGCCTTGACATTATGTATTCACTCCTGCTGCATGAGCTTTTATGTATTTTAAAGTGAACAACAAGTTTAAAAATAAGCTACTTTATAAGGTTTAGTTTCTAAGAAAGTTTGTAAAATTCACCTTTTCCTGTTAGTAGTTCCCTTGTTACAAAAATACTTCCATCCGATTGATGATAAGCACATGCATCTGACTTTTCCAAAGTCACCAAATTCTGACCTTCATTCTGTAAGGTTCAAAAAAGATACAAAAGAAATCATACACATTGTTAAAAAAGTCTTCAAAAATTGCGGTAAAAATAGTCGGCGTCTATATTGACCGTGCATTTTACAGAAAAAGCTCGTTTTGCAGTTAAATGTAGGATAAAAAATTAAGACAAACACCAATTGGTTTTGCGTTGTTTATGCATTATACAGTACTGTCCGTTCTTGACGTTGTTTGATACGGCTAAAAATGCTTATTATTATTCTTCCCCTTATTGTTATCTTACCTAACAGCCCTATTTCGGTAAGATCAGAGAAGACCTGACGCATGCGTAAATACGCGGAAGGTTTTACTTAAGAAAATCAGACATTACCATCATTGCAGTCGCTCGCTGGTGCGCTATTTTTACCAGTCTGTCTGGCACTCTTAGCTGCTATAAGAGGATTTCTGCCTTCAGCTCAGTTACTGTCTAAGCCAGACTCATACCTACCAACTTGTACGTTTTGGCCGTGTACAATGTACGTTTTTTTGCCCTTTTGTACCATCGTACGGTAAAGGTATAAAATCGTACGTTTTTCAGATTTTTCATCAATTCCAATGTTTTTTTTTTTTTTCACATATAACTAAATTTCAAGGACTAAGGTTCTTTAGAATACATCTTTACATGTATTAATCCGCGAGGCAAAGCCTAAACTTCGTCATATTTTAGCACTAAACGCGTACTTCGCGGAAAACTAGTTCGCGTGGTTGAGACTGCAATCCTTTTGCATCGTGCAAATATTTTAACATTTACGAAATTTTTAGGTTACATTAACATATGCTACCTTAGGTTATCACATTTAATTATTTATTTTTATAATTTATAAATTTTTTCCTCCCCATTTTACACGTTTACATTCTACCCTCGATTCTCGTAAAATCGCTTCTTTTGCTTGACACATTTCAATCCTTTACATCTGGTCAGCTCTTTAATATTTTTTATGGTTAGAAGTTATTTTGACATGACTACCGAAGACTACTTTATTTTATTTTTTTTCATGTTCTTTTTTTCTTACTAGCATGCTTATATTTAACACATACGTCACTAAAAATTGCAACTAAAATGAATTTATTCAATTGAAAAAAAAAGAAAAGTTAAAATATTAATTAAAATGAAAGAAAACTACTGCAAGTGATCGTGATACAAATACAATAACTTATTTAATGTCTGATTTTCATTAAGAAATAGGTTTTTGTCTCAGTACGATTTCGTAGGAAAAATTGTAAGATTTCCTAAGTAGACATGTTGACGGGTACGCAGACTGATCATTCCTAATGAGGTTGAAACTGCAGTATCTGGATGACATGGACGAGCTGGTGGTGTGTTTTATGTAATTATGACATTATTTACGCACAGCCTCAAAACTATATTCACCTCCATCTCCTCCTCAACGGCCAACGGAAGGACGTATCTGTAGGCCTTCGACCTGAAGAGGGCCGGGACCTGCTTGGGGTTGCCGAACATCTCCTCGAGCGCCCTCACGTACATCGCCTTCACCACCAGGCCGTCGTCGTAGCAGCACATGTCGACCACCAGGTTGTCGCCCTCCTCGTACGCGTTGATGTGGTGGAACACGAAGAAGGCCGTCGTGATGTACACCGTGTCCAGCAGGCGGCCGTTGGACCTGCGCACAACGTGGAATCGGGTCTGAAATGAGAAGGTTTCAGTTTCTTTTTGAAAAATATATATGTTACGGCCAAAGCCCGAAATCCGGCCACTTCGCACATTGGTCGGGGCGCGTGGCCAATGTCCGATGTACTGGAAATGAATCGCGCATATGCGACTTTGGCCGGCCACTTCCCGAAGTGGTCGGAGCTCCCTGGCCAATATACGATGTGCTGAAGCAAGACTTCGGTAGTTCTTTTTTGTTTGTTTGTTTTATTCAAGGGAGAGTAAATTTTCATAAGGGACCAAAAGTTTCCTGGTTCTGTTAGATCCTTATTCCCTAAAACTTCTCCCTTCAAACTACAGACCACCTAGGGTAAAAGCACCTCCGTGGCCTTCGTTCTGAAGAACGATCCTAGGTGCCTAAGAGGTGCGGATTGGTCGGAAAACTCAGTATCAGCTATAATGTGATTATCATTAGCATTACGGAATACGATAGTGCTGCGGCATCGATATCGATGTTTTAGAAACATCGATGTTTAAAAAAATCGATGTTGAATTTTCGATGTGTTTTTCGATGTTGATGTTTTATAATTGATCAAAGAAGTTTTAGAAAAAAAATCTAATAATTTTGCTCACATAAAAACAATTATTAAGTATTGTGTTTTTGATGAATCTCCTTCGAGACATAGTAGAGTAACAATTATAAATCCAGTGATGGGTCATTCCATAGTGACTAACGTAACATTCAGAGCTGATTGTGTAACTGTTTTTACTTGTAACTTAAAAGATAAAAAATATTTTTTAGTTATGCTGGTGGATTTACAATGTACATGGTATCTATTTTTCATTTCTGCTAAGAATTTAAAACAAAATTACTGACAGTAGATATTTTTTCAACCAAAATAGCAGTGTGACTAACGTAACATTTTTGCAACCCTGAAAATTAATGCTCATGTTCTGAGGCAAAGATTTTTCATAGCTAAGCAAGTGTTAAAAATTGAATGATATATTTGAAAAATGTGTAAAGTTGGCTTTTAAAAACATGAAACACATTTATTAAATCTTAATTTTTTTTTTTTTTTTGTCTTAAGTGTCACTTTTACTCAAGATGGTGTGTGACTAAGGTAAAGTAACCATCGAATAACAAGCAGTAGACACACTACAAACTATTTATTGTGGCTAATCTCAGGGATAATTACAATACTTTAAAAAAAATTTTTAACTTCTTGTGTCATTTTTATTTATTCATTTATTTATTTATTTATTTATTTTTTTTTTCACTTCGGTATTTTTTTTTCTTCGGCTGAGGTTGACATTTCTATGGAATGACCCTGATGCCAAAAATTGTTTCGAAATATTTGACAGTAGTATTGTTCTATCAGGAGAATCTAATTCTTGACTGGTGTTTAGTTAGAGAAGAAACATATACATATGAAAGGGGAACGTTAAGAACCTTTTTTCTCTGCAAAATATAAGCATAAAACATTGGGTAGGATAATGTCTATGAATCCACCCCCCTCCCCCCAGTCATCAATAATTTGTTGTATTAAGTATTTGAAATAGGTCTGTATTTATAGTATAGTGCATATTTTAGGCTTTTACTGCTAATTGTATAATTTTTGAATAATATTTTGATTAGAAATATTATTTCAAGAATTTTGTCTTTTATGCATTCAACGGTTAGTGCTATCATACATATTTATTTTAGTTGCTTTTTAGTTCTCGTATTATTCAGTTGTAAAATCATAAGGTGTCGTGAATATATTCTCTTATTGATTTCAGTTCATGTTTCAATCTTTTATCAAACAACAGGCACTTATTCTACTTCATCGCCTATTCTGTCAAAAAATGATACCATTACTTATTGTTATTAGTATTATAATTGACTTTTG